>JANHGO010007305.1:0-20175 GCA_024606505.1 Aquila spilogaster | reverse complement strand
TGTAGTGATACAGTATTCTTTGTGTAACTTGTTTCTTGTGGGGGGAGTCTTTTTAACTGTCATTCCTCTATCTTGACGAATACCTGGATTAATACTATGCCTGAGGGAAAGGTGGTAAATGTATTGGAGGAGCGCCAGTTTTGGGGTTTTTTTATTTTTATTTTTTATTTGGATATGATTTGAACTGTCGATGCAAATGTGTGTGTATATAATATAAAATATTATATACATAGTAAAAAAATAATATACTGCTTAAGAAACAGTTACTCATAAGTTTCCCTTTTCTGCTATGCTGTCTGCTTATTTAGGTTAGTTTAAAAGGAAGGCTGTGCGAAGTGCATTTATTTACCAAGTAGGAACGCTTAGTTACAAAATGTATGTTTGTTTGTTACCGGAAGTCTGTGCTCTGTCTATCAATGTGACTGTGGCATTTACAATAAATCCAGTTTCTTGGTGTAAAATCTAAAGCCTTTTTTCTAAGCACTCTGGAGTAGTTGTGTTGCTACTCCTGGCAGTGCCAGAGTTCATAGCTGAGGGGTTTTTTTTGATTCTTGACTAATTTCCTCATCTTGGATGGAAATGAAGTTACCTATTGCAGTGTGTGGGAGGGATGGGAAACAATATTTTTATCTCAGTAGCAATGAGTTTCTTTTTTAAAAACTCATGCTCCATGCAACAGGAAACATAGGATCTATTGAAAGAAACAAAAGGTCCTAAATGCTAGGACCAGATTTCTTAACAGACTGAATTTTTTCACTGTGTTCTCCCAGCTGCTGTTTAATGAAAAGCATTTCGCTGGTGTTCGAGACAACAGAGGACTAATTGGATGCTAACAACAGATTTTTTTTCCAGCTTTACTTTCCAGTTTTACTTACTTTTGAAGACACGTAAAGTGCGATGAAAGCTGACAAACAGATGGCAGTTTTTTCACAAGACTTTTTCTGTCTTGGTTCAGTTGAATCGCGCAACAGCTATATTATCTTAGGTTGTGCATCCCTTAAGGAGTTAAAGGTCTAATTGAAATGTTGCTGCAACATCTTGAGAGACTGTACAATGTACCTGCGATTTAAATTAATTCATGTCTGCTTTTATTCAGCTTGTGATGTAGCATGAAGTTTTGGACAGTGGTCATATTTCTGCAAGATAAAATTTATGTATGCGAAACTACCTAATACAATGTAGCTTTCTAACGTGACAGAGAATTTACTAGTGCTTCTTTAATTCTCAGAGTATGATAACTTGCTAAGCGATAGATCTGCTACTTAATTATATAAAATAAAAATAAGGATAATAAAGGATATAGAAGTGCTGCATAGACAGATTAACAAACCAGCTTCTCTGTCTCAAAAATAAATACAAAACCATTTTGCTCACTGTAACTTGGCGATGGCAAAGAAAAAGATATTAAAAAGTGCACGTTTCTAAAAGAATATATTTTGTCTTTTAGAGCTACATTCTTGTACCAATTAATTTGAATTTATTATGTTTGTTCTGGGTCTCTTGACTAATCAGATTGTGGAATTTATTCTGCCAGTAACTTTTAAAAAGGAAAGTATCTCTACATGAACACAGCTTCGCTGTTTATATTTTGTTGCAAATACATGGATTATGAATTCTTTTTCACTGGAAGAAACTGATCAGTGCCTAGAATAGATGGCTGAACTTAAACCTGTGACACATCTGCTAGTATTAGGAATTTAACATTGATAACATAGTTCTGGTTTAAAGGACGTTAATCCAGTTCCATTTCCTCAATGAGATTTAGGATTATTAGTGAGCTAATTTAAATCTTAAACTCAAAAAGGTGAGAATAGCCACTAGTTTTTAATACAGTATCTAGTATAATGTGGTAACTACTTAAAAAGCTTAAGATCTTTTTTCACAGGGGTTACTGGCACAAGGTAGTTTGCTCCATAAACAAATTCATTTTAAACTAGTGTAAATGTGTCTCTGTAATGGCTTTCATCTGTTTATCTAGCACTGCTGAACAGCAAGTACACTTTTTTTGTGTGTGAACAGAGCAAAAAGTTGTTTTCCTCCCCCTCTTGTAACTGGAAGATGTCTTAAAGGGCACTGAAAGCAATGGATTTTACTGGATACTTGAAGGAAAGAAACTTAGTTGATTGTTACCTGGCAGTCTGGCTAGTGACAGCATTCAGCATATAAACCAAGCTCATGATACAGCTTCAGTTATGCTCACCTTTAAGGATGTACGTATGCTACCAATAAAATTAATCAAATCTGAAATTTAAACTGAACAACTTCAATTAAATGTGGTAGTCCAAACTGGATTCGTTTACAGATGCAAAGGAGAATCCTACCCACCCATTCTGTTCTTATTTACAGTGTGTTTAAAGTTGATTTTTTCCCCCCCTCCCTAAAGGTTCCTATTTCTCACAAATATATTGTTGTTGGCTCTTCTGTTAAACAGTGGATCTTAATTTATGGAATTCCTTTACCTCAAATAAGTGACAGCATACAGTATTTTCTGAAGTCTGGGTCAATTAGGTTGAAACTGTTAATCCCAAGTGGCTTCCTCTTATTTGTATTTGGCTCTTATTCTGTGAAGATGCTGCTTGTCCATGAATATGATGTATGTCAAGACTGTAAAACCAAATGGAGAAAATTTGTTCAAAAATAAAGCTTTTTTTATAAGAATCTGACAAAAATTATCCCTTTCCTTTAGATGGGATGCTGCTCTTTAAATGACTGATGAGGACATAGGCTACACATTTCAAATTCTCAGCTTTTGGCTTGAGCCACTTTTTCAAATGATACTTTGACTTGTTTTTGTAGGGCTGGTGGAGCATGCCTTAAATTCATAACAAACAGATCAACGATATTTACTTGATAAAGTCGAAGTATCAAAAGAGTATAACTTGGTTGGTGGGTTGGTTTCTGTGTATTTTCTTAAATTGATATGGGCTCTGGTTGAGCAGTCCTGTAATTTTCTGTCGTCGTGATCTATGGAGAACAAGAATGCTCATTTTGACAGAGAAAAGCATGTTTAGTTGAGGAAATTAGTAACTGAGGAGGGACAATTTTTTGAAGGTGATTTTTTTTTCCCCAGTGTGTGCCTTGTGCTGCAAAACTTTGGCAATGGACCATTAAATCCCACTGTCTTTTATAATTGCAGCTTGTACCAAGTATGCTGTCTTTAACATAGCAGAATGTGAACTACTTTCATAGCAGATAGGGAAAGTATTCATCACTGGGTTCTCCACGCACTGACTTAGGACTGTTCTGAAAATCAGTCCTGTTCAGGAAGTGTCAGAGCTGAAAAAAAATGATACTGAGTTGTGTGTTCACTTCAACTGGTAAGGAAGTAATACCTAATAGGTGAGACTCACAGAAGAGAATACCTATAGCTGTGCTAATTTATTGCAAAGGTGAAGCTGAGCTTTATAGTATTGAGCATAACTTTACATTGGAATGTGTGAATTTCCATTTTAAAAATCAGAATTGCAGCCAAATGTCTGTAGAATAAATCAGTGTATCTACACACTGAAATGATACATGATGCATTCTAAAACTACGCACAAGTATTTCTGAATTTGTCCAATTAGCCAATTTTATTTATTGTATATTTACAAATGTCTCCAGATTCTTTTTTGCAATTTTCAAATTGTTAAACGTGTATAGAAAACGAAGCACGTCTCTTGAACTGTGTGAATGATCCATTCTCGTCAGCAATGTGCTCATCCTATAAAACCGTAACCTCCAGCAAGAAGAATGAAGAGTGAAAGGACAGTGCTATCCACAGCTGCACACTGTTTCAGCAGCTGCACCAGAGCCATTTTAGAAGGGTCCCCATCTTCTAAAGATAGAGGTTCTTGCCAAGAAGGTGTCAATTCAATTGCACTGAAGTTTCAGCTGTAAATTGAGTTTGTGAAAACAGATTGAATAGTGAAAGCTACCAGAACATATCTGCCAGCAGACTAGCTCTGGTAGCCAGCGTCTTCATTTCACCATATGCAAAGTGGGAAGGGTGATGGTTATCAGATCTGTAAGTTCTTCATAGCACTTCAATGGTTGTTAGCTCAGTACTGTTGTAACTTGAGTTTTGGAGGTTGCTATCTAACTAGATTGTTTTGACAGGACCAAAGACAACGACGAGTCACATTCATACATCAGCAGAGCAGCAACGTGATAGCTTCTGATGAAATGGTGGCATTCAGGTGAGGCTGGGGGCAACGATTTCTCAGGTAAGCTGTGGCCCTGTGGAGCAGTTTGTATGAGTACAGTTTTCCCTTTGATTGAACCATCTTAGAAATATTCAGAGTCCTGGCAGTTGTTCTCAGTAGGAAGAAAACTTAGAATCCCATATTCCTTTGATACAAACTCACTGGTTTTGGAAAAAGGCACACAGAATGCCGTTTTCCTGAGCAATGTTCTATCAGAGCACCGTAGGCCATCGACTTGCTTTCAGCTGTCAGTGTCCAAAGCTGCTCTTTTAGTTAAGCCTGGAGGAATTAAAAGAAAAAATAATGTTCCTGCCCTGGTTTTACTGGGCTACGAGACAAAGTGTGGACACAGGCAGTGCATAGCAAATGAGCCAGTCTCCCCGCCCCTCTGTTTTTCACAGAAAACCCTGAAGTCTGCCAGGTTTAGGCCTGCTGTGTTTTTGCTGGCAGCTGACTCAATTTCAAGCATTGCTACCTACGCAACTGAATTTTCGCTGTATTTCCAGCCCGTTTTCACTTTCTTCTTGCAGCTGCCTGGGATTCCAAACAGGAGAAAGGAAGGACAAAGCTGCTTCCATTGCAGCCTGGTGTACCAGCACGCGTTCTGGGCCTGAGGGCTACAGGAAGAGTCAAAGGAGAAAGTGCTCTCCTTTTTCTGCTAGCTCGTTTCCCCTTGAGAGCTAATATTTGTGTTTAAGAGAAAGTTGAGAAGCCTGCACAGCTCAGAACAGTCCTGTGTCTTTTATTACTGTCTCTTCCTTCCTCCTTCTTCGTTAGTGAATGTGGAACAGGCTTCATCTCTTCTTCCTCCTGTGTTGATGGAGGAAAAAAGTTCAGCAGCTGCAGGAGGAAGACTTGATAAAAGGACACTGAGGCAGTACACGAAGAAGTGATTTCTGGACAAAGCAGAAGTATTAAGTGAGTAAACTGCCCTACTGGCTTTAAGATTGTTGTGTTGCTGGGCCTAGGTATGGGCAAGGGAAATTCCAAAATCCAAGACAGGCCAAAATCTGACCGAGAAATAGCCTCATTAAGGTCTGGACCAGTCTTTTCATTCTGGAGGGCTTTGACTCATGATTTTTGACTCTTTCACATGACCATGTTGACCACAGCAGAGAGAGATGTTTAATTGCCCTTCTTGCTTAGCCTCCAGGGAAGGGAGGCCTTTAGGTCTTTAGCCAGCTATATGAGTCTCAAATACACACGTGGTGGCAACTTTAACACTGTACAGAAAGACCGTCTTCAGCAGAGAGAATAGGTCTGTAGGTGTGAGGGGAGAGTAATGGATGATGTCCTTCCTGTGGGACTGTAGGTGACTTGAGCAAGGCTTCAGACAGCCTCTCACTCCATCCTAACTGCGTTCTCACAGTTTGAATAGGTAACTCACCAGAGAAGCGAACACTGGCTGGGTCATTGGGCTTAGAGGGCAGTAATTAATGGTTCGTGACTTCCGTGGAGACTGATTACAAGTGTGGTACCAGAGGGGTCTGTCTGCCCTAGTAATTGTCGTGTTGTACCGATTTGCTTATCGGTGACATTAACGAGAAAATGAGTGTATCCTCACCAGGCTTGTGAATGACACCAAACTGGGGTTGTGCACTTGACAAGCAGAGTGCAACGCAGCCCTCCACAAGCACCTGGATGGGCCAGCAGAAACCTCATGAAATTTGAACAAGTGCTTATGACAAGTCCTGCCCCGGGGATGGACCAAGCCCCTGTCAGGGCACAGGCTGGGGACGGCCTGGCTGGGGAGCAGCCCTGTGGGAAAGGCCCTGGGGGAGCAGTGGGCAGCAAGCAGGACAGGAGGCCACAGTATGTCCTGGCAGCAGCAAGGACCACCTGCATCCTGAGTAGCGTGACTGAGACAGTCAGCAGCCTGAGGGAAGTGACTGTTGCCCTCTGCCCGGTACTTGTTAAGCCACATCTAGATACCGCTTACTGTTTTGGCTCCCAGTGTGGAAAAGTCATCAGTAAGTTGAGTTGTTTGGATTGGGGAGGGTCCAAGACAGCCAGGGGCTGGAGCAGCGGCTGTGTGAGGAGAGGCTGAGGCCTCGCTCAGCCAAAAGGAGTGACTGTGAGGGAACCTAATAGCCACCCCCTATACCTGGAGGGAGGTTGGCAAGAAAAGAAGCCATGATCTTCATTGAGAAAGGGGAGGTTCTAACTGAGTGCAGAGAAAACATTTCCTTATGAGGACGGTTAGGCTCTGTGCAGGCTGTGTCCTTGGAGGCTTTCAAGACCCAACCGTACAAAGCTTGAGCAACCTAGTCTGATCTCTGGGCTGACCCTGCTTTGAGCAGTAGGCAGGGCTTCAGGCCCCTTCCAGCCTGAGCCGTTCTGTGCTCCTGATGTTAAGCCTAAATCCTTATTGCTGTGACTTTGACCTACTCCACTTTCTCCTGAAGGAACCTGAAAAATGGTATATCCCCTTCCTTATTGCACTGTAGCTAATTTGAGACGGTTCTGCCTGTCTTCAGTTTTCTGTTCTTTGCAGTTTCCTCTCAGGTCACATTTCTCTCTACACGTTCTTGTTGCGCATGTTGTTCCCATGCTGGCCATGTCATACCTCTTTTAAAATGCAGCGCACCAGATTGGATACGGTACCTCAACTAAGCACACCAGCACCAAGTACCATGTGTCCTGCAGTCTATATTCCTATTTGCATAACCCTGTATGATGTTTGTTTGTTTCACAACAGTGGGGCATTGCTGACTTACAGCAAGTTTGCGTGACACTATAATCGTGCATTCCATTCTACACAATTACTGTCCAGATAGTGGTTACACGAGCAGTTCATTGCTCCTGCCTGGCCGTAAAATTTTGCATTTGTCCTTATTGGCCTTATCCTACTCCGCCATCTCATTTCTCCAGTCTGTCAAAGATCATTACAAACTATGATTCTGTCCTCGAAATTGTTTGCAGCCTCTCCCACTTGGTTAAAATAAAATCTGGTCTGGCTCCTCTTGGGCTGCTTTTTCCTCCCTTTGTGTAAAAGCACTTTCACGTTTTCACAGCTTCTGTGATAGCCACGAGCTCTCCTTTCCCAAACAGATTCTGGGTACCACCAATGCACCATTAGTTCTTTGGATGACTTTATTAAGCTATCACAAAAAAAAACTTCCTTTATCTGATCTTCAGGGTTCCAACTCAAAAGCGTTTGCCCTTTAGTCACTGACTGAAGATGTTCAAGCAGTCTCTCCTTTACCTTTGAGCAGTACTCTACTTTACTTTCAGTGAATCTGTTCAACGCTGACACAAGGAACAGCAATTCTTGCTTGCCACTCTTCAACAAGATGTTTATTTCTATATTTGTATTTTGGTCAGTGTCACATCACTGTTATGCAGTTCAAACAATAACTTCAGTTATATACTCACCCTTCCTGCAATTCCTCTTGTTCCTTAGGAGAAAAATAATCCAAAGTAATGGCAGATATTCCTCAATCTCAGGAAATGGCTTATGTGCTCCATGGCACTGGTAGCGAATTGCTGATTTACAGGCGTTACTCACAAGGCTGAGTTAAGGATTAATCTAAGTGTGCCACTGGTTGGGCTCAGTTATGGTGGTCTAATTAGGGTGCAGTCACAAAAAGCTTTGTATATTCATTTCCCACCACCATGACTATTGCTACTAACGTCAAAGGCAGACCGTGGGTCTGTGTCACTACAGATAAGCTTAAAGCCATTTTTTTCAAGAAAAAAACTATTTCTTGTAAATGCATCCAGTTTACCTGAGAGAGGAAATGCTGAGCACAGAGCTGTGATGCAATTACAAATACTTCTAATTAGCCTCGCACATTATGCTCAGATAGTTTCCAGCACTCTAAGTGCTGTCACTTGGTCTTACAAGTCTTCTTTGAGGTGTCTGTTTCACAGTTTGAAAGACATATCGAGTCCATCTGTGCTGCCAGCTTCGTATCTCAGCGCCCATCTGCCTGAGTTTGCAGCGCCTGCTGCAAAGCTGACACTTCTGAAGCAGAACAGCCAGCTCTGTGTCTTCCTGCAGTCTGTCTGAAAGGCATCAAACACAAAAAGGTATTGCTTAACCCTTCCCCCCCCCCCTTGGGCTCTGTGGATGTGCTGTCAGTTTTCAAACATTTGCATGCATTTTCTTGAAGTTATGAGAGTGTTTCAGGCACAAATATTCATGGATTCTTGTTTTGCTGTGCTTCGCTCAGCTGTGCCATTCCAACAGCATCAAACGTAAGCCAGGGTCTGTTTCTACAGGCTTTTCCAGTGGTGCTAATGGTTACTTGTGCAAACCAAACTGCACATGCATATTTCTGACATAACTAGTTAGGCAAGCTGTGATTTAAAATAAATAACAGCTGTATTTTCTAGCAAGTTGTTTGTTAGGGAAATGAGAATAACAATGTTGAATTAATAGTAGGTTTGCATCTCTTCGGTCCAAAAGAGGCAGGGAAAAAGGAATGTTTTTTTTCTAAAGCATGGATTTTTCTTGCAACTCGAGGGTGGATTTTCAACATATACAAGGGAACAGCTGCCTCAGTGTTGCTGCTTACTGAAGACTGATATAAAATACCTGGCGCTTCTCTTGGTTTGTTCATTGAATCATAGAATGGCTTTGGTTGGAAGGGACCTTAAAGATCATATATTTCCAACCCATCTGCCGTGGGCAGGGCTGCCCCCCACCAGCTCAGGCTGCCCAGGGCCCCATCCAACCTGGCCTTGAGCACCTTTGGGGGTGGGGCACCACAGCTTCTCTGGGCAGCCCGTTCTTAGTTGTTCAGTGGTTTTCTTGCTCTGTTCTTCTTTATGTTTCATAGATCTCAGCCCACATTCTGTGTTCATTTCCTTACCAGAGAGTTCCGTCCGTGCCCCCAGGACCGGCCATTCAGCCCCAGACTGGCCACATCCAGTTGTCAGCTCCCTTCTGCCCCTTTTACCACCCTGCTCCTTACTCCTTATTTTTATACAGCGTGCAATTACAATGTCATATGGCTATCTGAGGAGTATCTGCATAAAGACGGAGGCGTAATGCTGTCCCCACTCCTTCCATTACCAAAAACACGTGAACAATGAAGGGTGAGCCACGTTCTAGAACAAAGCTTCCTCGAAGTGCCCTTCCCTTTATTGGCAGTCTCCATAGATACAGCAGGCCCTGCTGCTGGGCTCTCTGCAGCACTGGGTGACTTTTCCGAGGTGTTTCCCTCTGCTAAGCCCTGTCGCTATCTCCTATTTTTGGTCCTTTCTTTTAACTTTCTGCGTGAGCCGGGGCATCCTGTAGCGGCCACGCGTGACCCCCATCGATTCAGCCCACAACCTTCTGTGCCCCACCACAGCCTCCTCCCCCACCCCCCCCCGGCGAAGAGCGGCGCAGCACCAACGCCCCCCCATGCGCCGCAGGGGGCGGACATTTCCCTCCTCCGCTCCGCGCTCCGCGCCATCTTACGATTGGCTGCCACCATCTCGCCGACGCCCCCGCAGCGACCAATCGCCGAGCTCCTCACCGCCTCCTCCCCACCTTGGAGGGCGGGGCTAAGGGGAGGGGCGGAGCCGAGTCGCTCCGGGCTCTTCTTAGCGCGGCGGACGGCCCTACGCTCCCCGCCTGCAGCGGCGTCGCCGGAGCGCCCGCCCCGTCGGTGAGGTGGTGGCTCTTGGGGAGGGGGAGGGGTCGCCGTTGCATCAGCCCCGAGAGGGCCCGCGTGGGTGGAGGGCGGTGGGGAGCGCGGGTGGGCTTTTTTGTTTGGATATTAATTGGAATGAATGGGCAATGGGGAGGTCGGGGGAAGAGAAGGACTGGGGATGCTGCCGGCAGCCTGGGCTCGGGAAGGGGGAGGAGGACGGAGGCTGCTCTCAGGGTGGCTCCTAGTATGGCATGCTGCTCCTTGCTCTCGCCCTGGGGCTTCTCCCTGCTATCATCGGGGTCTCCTAGGGGTAGGTGGTGTGCTGGGGCGAGCCAGGCTGAAAGGCTTGTTTTCTTGCTTATTATTTCATGCATTCTTCCTCCCGTCCCGGGCAAGGTTTGAGCTGGGCTGTGAGCTGCTCACAGCAGCGTTAGCGATGCCGGTGGTGTATGGCAGGTGGGCGACCTTCACCTGTCTTCGGGTGTCTACTCTCCTGTTCACCCTTCTCACCCCAAAGCCTTTGACCATGGAAGTTTGGAGGTGTGCTGGCCCTGTTCCAGCTGCGCCGCTCAGCAGGTACATATTTACCTATCAAACAAGGCTGTTTGCTGAGCCCCGACATGAGCCCTGCCTTCTGACAAACTCCTCCTGCTCACAGGAGGGAAAGCCTGGGCTGTGGAGATGGGCAAATCTGGGCCAGGGGAGGAACAGCCTCCTGTGAGACCCCAGAGCATGCCGTTTCCATGGCTGGGGTGCATCTGCAGTGGGATGCCTGCTAATAGAGGAAAGCAGAGGTGCTAGGTGAGGCCTAGCTCTTAGGCACACACTCATTTTTGGCAGCTCCTTGCTATCCTATCACATCATCTGGGCACAACCGAACCTGCTTTCCACAAGCCAGAGCAGTCCTAAAAACCACGGTGGTAGCAAGGTCACAGGAGCCTTGCTGCAGGCCTGCCAACTCAGGTACATAATTAATCTGCTGCTGGCAGCCGACTGCTGGAAGGGCCTGGGCCAGCCCCAGTTGTTGGCAGCTGCATGCTGCCCACCTAGGAAGGAGGTTGTGAAGTCTCCTTCTCTGGAGATATGGATCCGGCCAACCTGGATGCTTTCCTGGGTAATCTACTGTAGAGAACATGCTTTAGCAGGGGGTTGGACTGGATGATTTCCAGAGCTCCCTTCCCTACAGTTTTGTGACTGAGGGAGCACCATGCCTGCCAAAGGCCCTCTTGCTGTACCCAGAGTGAGTGACTTCTGGGCATTGCCATAGGTGAGCCCCACAGGGACAAGCAATGTCCCCTCAGGCTGGGTGTGGGCTGAGAGAACGAGAGATGGGGAAACAATACTAAAACTTGTGGCTTTTAGCAGATAAAAATCCAGATGAGACATTCTCCAGCCTTTTCTCTAGTGCTGTTTTGCTCCTCAGGTCTTCTTAACGAGGATTCATGTCTTATGATGTCAGTCCAGGCAGATTGGAGTGAACTCAGGAAATGAAGGTAGTGTTGGACAGCACACCTCTTTAAGGCTGCTCACAGTTTTCCTCTGTGTGGAGGAGGAAAGCTGAATGCTTCATGTTTTCACTAGCTGATCTTATGCGTGACAGGTGCTACAGTGATGGGAGATGCTTTGCTGTTGAAGTTGTGATGTTGTACAGAGGTGGAGGCATGGAAGGACCACAGCTTTCCTGTCAGCAGGTTGAGTACACCGGTCCAACCGTGCAAAAAAGAGTCTTCGCTGAGAGGGTGCACAGAGAGATGAGGCTTTTGATTCTTGCAGCATCTCTTCCTCATGGTAGTGTTTCTTCATATCCAGTTATTTCAAGTCCCTTGACACCTCCAGACACAGGAGAGATGGCTGACTGCTACTGAACAAGTAGCAAAGCACCATAAGAAAAACTCAGCTGTCTGATAGTCTCCTGAATCACAGAATCATTAAGGTTGGAAAGACCACTAAGATCACCTAGTCCAACCTCAAGCCTGTCCCACCATGCCCACTGACCATGTCTCTCAGCACCATATCTCTGTGTTTCTTGAACACCTCCAGGGATGGTGACTCCACCACCTCCCTAGGCAGCCTGTGCCACTGCCTCCCCAAAGTATCGCTATGGTGTTTTCAAACAGCTTCCAAAGGTTGTGTATGTACTGCTACTTCTGGTAACCTTTAGAGATCCTCCAGCTCTCTGAGATCCCGCGGTACCACAGAGCAAGCAGAACAACTGGTTTTTGGTGGCTTACTCATTCACAGACCTGCTTAGCATCAAAGCTTACCATTCTCAGGCTGCAGCATGGTGGAGTCCTGTATCTCATCTCTGGTTGAGCAGTCAGCCCTTAGGGCATCTTCCTCTGATCCATTTTGTACACCTGCCTTTAGACGGCTTAATTTTGGCTTCAGACACGACTGGAGTTAATTAGGTTCTTGTACATGTGATACTCTGTACATGTCTGCATTAGTGCTGACATGGTATACTGTAAACAGCCTTAGAAACTGTAGCTTCTAACATCTGTGGAGCGAGTTCAACCCAGGTTGTCTAGGGATTAATTTCGCCCACTGGCCTTCAACGCTGTTCTTTGTAAATTCCTCATGTAGGAATTGCAGAGTACTTCAGATCTTGGGTTCCCTGTGGAGATTGATGCTGAGGTGTGGCCTTGTCCGTGAGGCTTTCTGGATCAATTACATTTGTCTGTGCTTCAGTCCCCTTCGTGCTTTAGGTTTAAGTGACTGTGTGCATTTTGACTTTGGAATTTTTCTGCCTTGTGTGCTCTGTAGATATAAGGGCAGAAGTAGTCAGGCTTTTCTAGCCAGGCTCTGCCCACACCTCCAGCTATTTCTGGGAGTGTTTGCTTTTATGGCAAACCTCCATTCAGGCTGGCAGAACTTTCCTCCTGAAGATGGGCAACCCTTCATGCAGCCCACCACCCTCTGGGTATGCCAGGCAGTGTTCAGTCACTGTTTTCCTCTCTCCCCTGTCTGCATATCCAGAAGACAGGCTGAGAAGGGTATCAGGATAGTGAAGAAATTGCTGTCATCCCTTTTCCTTTTTCCCCCAAAGGTGTCCCCACTAGGAAGGCTCATGAGCTTCCTATGTCCTGGTTTATAGGACTTTGGGTGAATCTGGTTGTCCAGGGTGGACATCTGCCCCATATTTTGCTGGAGTTGCCTTAGATTGGGCTGGAAGTGCCAGAAGGATGTTTGGAGTGGTGTCTAAGGAAGCTCATTGGTAGGGCTTTAGAAGCTTGGAGAGCTAAGGTCTTCCTGTTGGTTCTGAGCACAGCCAGTCACTGGGCTCTTGTCTTCTTCCACATGAAGAGCGACAAGCCATTGCTGCTGCTCGTAAGTCTTCACTGACTACTGTGGTAAGAATTCACTTTTGAATTCCCAAGTTTGTCATGGAATTTTGTCCTTCTTCAGCATCTAAGACATTAGGTTGACCATAGCTGTGACTGATTCTCTACTACCATGATTAGAATTTGACTTTATATAGTTATATGCACATACATTTATATCCTTTGAAGTCGGTGAGCGTGGTATTATTTAAAGTCGTGCCTAATAAAGCATTTTGAAGGCAGTTGTTGAATGGAAGCTTGTTTTTATTCCTACGGATGATATTGCTTAGGACTGGTATTTGATGACAAGTTTTTTGTTGGTGGTGCTTATGGTTAAGTTTTTTCTCCCTGGCCTCATTTTTGTTGAAAGTTCTAGCCCCATGAGCAAGCTTTGATGAAGCATCAAAGTATTTCCATTCCTCTGAACACATGAGAGAATCTCATGTCTTAGTTGAAGGCAGTAAATACAGCTTTTCCTCGCTTTCTGCTGTTTCTAGCTCAAGAGGTGATGGGTATTTCTAGCAGTGGATTTTTTTTATGGATTTTTTTTTTGCCTTATATTAGAGGAAATGAGATGGTGTTGTCTTGCCCAATTTTGAGGGACTCCTTCAGAAGGCAGCTTTTGAAGACAGCCATGTTCATTTCTTTCCTGCAAGCAGTGCAAAGAACAAGTATTACTTCAAATCTTTGAAATTTTTACTGCCACAAGTTTCTCTCCCTTTCTCCAAAATTGTTGAAGCATATTGCAGAACACTGAGGTGTGATGACTGTTTTCTAAGAACATATATGCCTATGCCCAGCGTTGCATCCACTGACTTGAACTTGTACATGTGGCTCGGGGGAGAGCTTGACACTTGTTCAGTACTTCTGCTTTACTAAAGAAAGTGCTGTTGTTCTGATCTGTGAGCCGGGCACCTCATAGAAACAGAACTGAGGCTAGGTCTTGCTGTAGAGTTAGAAATAAATGCTTCTAGTAACAAAGACTGATAGTGTCAAATTATGTATGTTTATGGTATATTAGCTCTCTTGGACTGGTGTCTCTCAATCTAGTCCTCATCAATAGTCTAATAGAGGCCGATGTCTGTCTTGGCTCTTGGGCATGTATTAGCTCAAATAAAATAGAATGGTATTATTTTGGTGGCATAGAAGTTTTTACATCCAGATGCTGAATTATGTCAAGCCTTTGTCTTAAAAGTTGGCAATTCCAGAGACTTCTTTCTTAAAAGGGAGCAGTTTAAATGCCATAAGCATTTTCTTCAAACCAGCATTTGAGAAAGGAGTAGGTATATATAAAGCAGTAGTGGTCAGTGGTGCATGTTAACTCGCAGGATCAAATGCTAAAGTTCACTGATCTTGTGATTACATGTTTTCCGGTCTGCCAGCAGACCACCAACACTGCCTGTCTAATCTGTATCTGTTTTGCAAGCGTTTGGCAGAAGTATGGGGATGAGAACCTTTCCAGATCTGGCACAATTCAGTAACAAAAGAGCCATGAATCCCGCTGCAAAAAAAGTGATGAATAAAACAACATTTTTTAAGACTTCAGCCAGATTTTTGCCTTCAGTGGTGGTAAAGAAGCTGGCTGGGGTAGGAGAAATGAATTTACTGCTTCCACTTGTTATTCACAAATTTCTCAAACACCAGCGGCCTACTGAGCTGCCCCATGGTTGAAGTGTTTGTGTGTTACATCCCTGCATTTGCACATTGAACATTAATTCAGTGTTGGAAGGAGCTTAAGAGTTTGGTATCCTCAAGGATGAAGAGAAATCTGCAAAC
This sequence comes from Aquila spilogaster, assembly GCA_024606505.1. Taxonomy (NCBI): domain Eukaryota; kingdom Metazoa; phylum Chordata; class Aves; order Accipitriformes; family Accipitridae; genus Aquila; species Aquila spilogaster. Next base: position 5,310 of record JANHGO010007305.1, on the reverse strand, counting down.
GTTTCCATTCGGAGCCTTTTCCTAAGTTGTATACAGGGTCTTCTGGTGTCTGCCCTGTACAGCCCTTTCAACCCTGATGTTCCTAGAAGAATATATCCTGTGGACTGAAGTATTTTCTGTTACTCTTTCTGGCTGCCAAGCTTATAGAAGTGCAGACATTCCAAAAGAGCTATTTTCTGCTGCTTTCATGGAGGTGGGCTGTGGGGGGCATGGCAGAAGGTAGAATAGGTAATGCAGGAAGAACAGGGTCAGATGGCCCTCAGTTGCTTTTGGTCAATGCCACTGCTGCATGGCTCTCTTTATCCTGCCTATACAACTCAGCTTCACTTTGTTTGGCAGCTTTCCCCTCCTACCACTGTAAAAGTGGGATGAGTATCGTTTCCCTAAGGGAGACTGTTTCCTGATAGTGCTTTGGTTTTTTTAACTTGCATGATCTGCATCTTTGAAGAAGATTCCAATCGTGTGACCCACTGTACTCTTCCTCCCAAAGAAAGTCCAGTCTACTGTGCCTTTGCCTAAGAAAATGGAGAAGCTGATATCAGAGGGGCCTGTTCCAACATCTAAGGTACACACTGGTCTTTGGGGATGACTATTTGCATATCTTTCTCACCAGAATTTAGTGAAGCTCTGCCTGCTTTCAGGCAGATTTCCAGTTGGAATTCTCTTGAGGCAGGTGCTATTGAAACCAATGACCTTTGTGCAAGAGTTTTCAAGACCCCAAGTAGCTGCGAAGTCTTTTGGCACCACTTTGCAATTAGCCATGGAGTAGTCTTCCTCTGTTTCTGTTTGCTTGGACAGGAGAGTCTTTATTTCTGGGGGCTAGCTTTTTGTATAGGAAATATGTCTCCCACAAGATCACAGTGCTCTTTTGAAAACCAGCACCATGGTAATTTCTGCTTGGGTAGGCTGCCCTCAGTAAAACTGCATGCTGAAACACTGGAGAAGAGAGATCAGCTGATAAAGAGACAGAACCAAGAATGAGGACTCCTTATGAGTAACACAACTTTTTAAGCCATTGTTGGGATAGGCAGTTACAGGGCAATTACAGGAATGAGGGATTGCCCATGTTGCAGAACTTGAGCAAATTTGATAGTCTCAGGAGATACTCTAGCCTCATTACAGCAGGACATATGAATCACAGCAGACTCCTATCTTTTTCTCTTCAAGGATGAAATGTGTTCCCTTTCTTCCCAGGTCAAGCCAGATACAAACTCATGCCCTCATGCTTCTGGCAAGTACTTCCTACCTGGTGAGACAGACCAAGAGGACTGTAAGGCTAATGAAAAGGAAAGGAAGTGGATTCGTCCTGATACACCCAGCAAATGCACGTGGAAGCTTGGGAAACCCATCTCTGCCTCCCCACATCGTCATATGTCTATGTAAGTATTACTTTTCTTTACTTGCTAGTTTTCAGCACAGGACTTATCCTGGTCACCTCAGAGCTATTTGGATTTAACAGAAGGTGACTGGTTTAAACTGATGCTGCTTTGCATGTAGGTATGCTGGTGCTTCTTAAGGTCGATGGATAAACAAAACTAAGAACCTGGATTAAGCGTGCAAGAGGCCTTGCACCAAAGAAGTTATGTGATGTGAAACTGCATGGACTGGAACTAGATTACTTGAAGTAACCTGGCAAGCAGTTCTCTGACTAGATGAACAATTGCACTGTAATTGCTTGTAAAACAGCTGACCATGAGCAGCGCTTTGCAGCTTGTGCCAGAAAGAAGTTCAGAGCACATAGTTCTTGCTTCAGTACTTGGCTTGATGTATGATTAATCCTAGAGTTCTGGATCAGGTACTTGTTTTACAAATCTATATCTAATAGATATTTTGGTTTAAGAGAATGTTCCAGTCTGCTAGAAAAGGGAGAAAACTGAATGTAATAAAACATCAGAAGCACTTTGTGTTGCTGTTGTGTGTGCTGCCTTCTGACTTTGCTTGTCTGTGTGCCAGGCCAGAGCCTCCAAACATTCTACCCAACATCTTGACTAAAGTTGGCAACACACCGTTGGTGCGAATCAACAAGATTGGGAAGCACTTTGGGCTGAAGTGTGAACTCTGTGAGTACTACTGCAGGCAGGAGAAAGAAATGAGAAACCCTGTTTTGGCATCATAGGCAGTTCTGCTTTGTTGTGTTGTGGAACTTGGGCATAAGAGGAATGCAGGGACTCCTTAGAAAATGGAATCAAAATTCCTTTAATTTGGCAGATTTTCAGGTTTTTAAGTTTTGATAATCTAAAATGTCTTCCAATTTGTATTTTATACAGGGATTCTCCCTGTAATTTTTCTGCTTTGGTTGAGAATGATTTGTACATATTGTATGAAGCTTTTAACTGTTTCTGATATCTGTAGTTTTCACTAGTGTGCAAAGTGCAGGTTCTGCAAGTTGCCACTGAAGATCAAAAAAAATGATATAAGGATTGAAACTGCCTCAATGAAACCTTTATTTAAACTGGAGATATCTAGAGGCAAAACGCATTGGTAAAGCATGAATAGAGCTCTCTTCACGTGAAGGGAATCCCCATCTCTACTTCTGTATGTAGAGTGGTGAACTGAACCAGATATGTTAACAGTTGCTCTTGAAGATGTGTTAGGGTCAGCAGCAAATTGCTGTTTAAGAACACTGTTTGGTTTCTTTGCTTCCAGTGGCAAAATGTGAGTACTTCAACGCTGGGGGCAGCGTGAAAGACCGCATCAGCCTGAGGATGGTAGAGGATGCTGAGAGAGCTGGCATCTTGAAGCCTGGGGACACAATCATAGAGCCAACCTCTGGAAACACAGGTAGGAGATGGAGAGGTCCTAGCAAAGAGTGGGGAAGATGTTTTTGTGGCTTTCCTGGAGGAGGCAGACTTGAGATTGAAGCGTGGAGGCTGCCTGTGCAGAGGGGAGCAGCGTTTCTTCCCTTTCACATTTAAAAAAACAAACAAACAAAAAAAAAAAAGCAAAGAACCTAAAAGAAAAGTATTAGGCCAGATTCTGTAGGGTCTTTAAGTTCCATTCAGGAGTTCAACTGAAATTGTTGGAAATCGAGCCCCAAAAGACTGGTGTGAATCTGATCTTCTGTTTGGAAAGTCCCATAGTTCTTGGCCATGCAGTCTATCAGATGAGGTCGGCCTGGCCTGAGAGTTGGCCTTTCCCCTAGTGGTGCAGTTGAGCTGGGAGACAAGCTGCATAACTATAGCACTGTTTGCTGACATAGCCCTTGCACTCCTAGATCTTCAACAGGTTTCCCTTGGACCAACATCTCCTTGGAGGGTTGATGGAAGGAGTGGTTCAACCAGTCAGGGGCCAGGAAAGAACAACTGATGACCTGAGCAAGTTGGAGTTGAAGTGGGCTGCTGCATCAAAGCTCTTGTTCCTCTGTCAAGCTGTTCTACTGGTGGAGAGTAAACATAGGAATGCTCCACCCTGAGCTAGTTAAATATAAACCTACTGCATCCTCCAAAGGCATCTGTGAGATGTGCTACAAACTGCTCCCCTGTCTGATGTGCTCTGGACAGATGTCACTGGATGTCTCGACCTGTTTTTAAACTCTTTTCTTGGCATTCACTGCTTCTTTCTGATATATACAGGTTAACTAGGTCAGACAGACTTTTCTTCTTTTCTTTCAGTCCTTGTTAATGAAGTCACTGAGATGACTGAGCTGGTGCACAAATGGAAATGAATATATTCTGCAACAGAAAACTGGGAAGTCATATCCATTGCCATTTGTTCAGCAGGTGCTCTGTAGGGGCTACAGTAAAACTGAAGCCCTTGGAAATGAGGCTAATACCTGTTGCCTGAGCAATGGCACATAATGGAGGATATCCATATGTTGTGTTCTTCTAGTATCTGAGGTCGTACTATGACATCTTAGTTTAATGTTGCACCTGATAAGTAGTCTCCTTTGCATGGAACCTGAGACATAAAAAGAAAGCAGATGCAAGGGAGGTACAAGGCAATTACCTCGAAAGCTGTCTTGATGCACTGAAAGGCAAAGACCTGGGAAGAGAGTGAAGTGAGGAAATCGGCCTTGGCCTGAGGCCACTGCTCTGAGTGTCTAATGTGTTTGATTTCTTTCTTCACTGCATCTTGCTTTTCCCTCAGTAAGAGTCTTATTTTGATGTTTGTTGGACTTCCAGATCAGTACCAGAAAGTACAAGGTAGTAGTTTAGGTCTCAGAATGCTTGCTTCATCATAGACTGTAGGGAAGGATGCTGCATGGTTTCTTTTCAAGCTTTGACACTATTAAGTTCAGTGCTGTCTTGTTTTACCTAGTTCTGGTACCTGTATTTATCTGTAATGCACTGGAAAAGGATTTGTTTCCACTCCCTTTAAAAAATTCAATAGAATTTAAAAGTATTTGAGTTACCTGAGATTTTTTTATATGGATTTTTCACCCTTATACAATCCCGAACCAAGCAGAGACAGAGGCAGCTTTGGACAAGCACGTTTCTCTCAGATGCTTATTGGCTACTTTGGTCCAGTTCTTCATCCAACAGAGAAGTGATGTGATAACAGGTGTAAGCATCTCGATTGGGAAGATATTTCTGAGCTTAGCTGCTCAAGTAGGCAGTTGAAGACCTGTTGAAAAGGCAGAAATCAGACTGGAAGTGCAAATTTTTAAGCTAGAAATGAGGTTTCTAACAAACTAGGTGTTTCACTGTTGTAACAAGTTGATGTAATACATTAGAACCAGCCACTATCACACAAAGAATCTAAATTTTGTTGTTTTAGAAAGGACTTAGTTTAGGAATGTTGCAAATTGGGTATTTAATGTAGAGTGAGTAATGCAGAATAATAGGGAATCTAATATTCTCAACATCAAAAAGATTGCTCTAGGTCTTCTTTAGCATAGAATTCATTCTTTTCATTATTTACTTCTGGAAAAACAGTGAGATGACAGACAGGAGGAAGGTGAAAAGCAGACCACTGGCTTTACCACGTGCACACATTTTTATATATATATATATAAATTTATATATATATATATATAAATTTTTATATATATATATATAAAACTCCGTCTTTCTTCAGAAGCCAGAAACTTTGTCCCTCTAAGGACATTGTACTCAAGTCTCTTGTGAGAATCTGATTGAAGTAAAGGCATGCCAAAGCTGACATTGTGGGTTTAGGTTTTTGTTGCTTCTCACTATATGCTCTGCGTGTCTCTGCTTGCTTCCAGGAATTGGGCTGGCCTTGGCTGCAGCAGTGAAGGGTTACCGCTGCATCATCGTGATGCCAGAGAAAATGAGTATGGAGAAGGTCAGATCTGCTTTTATTTTTGAGAGCTTAAAAAATAAGCGTGTTTGCACTTGTGGAGTTCCTCAT
>JANHGO010007304.1:0-20175 GCA_024606505.1 Aquila spilogaster | reverse complement strand
CCCCCCGAAATGACTAGGGGAAGAATTGGGTGTTACAACACAGTAATAAGACCACCCAAATGGGCAGAGAGAATTTGAAGGGAAAGCCGTTTCAAAGAACCTGGCTTAATAGAAGTTCACATGATTTAGCAAAAACGTGGAATCAAATTTTTTTTTTTTCCAGCTTGCCAGTCTGGCACCCAGCTTGCTATATTAATAAAAAAACCCCAAACCAAACCGCACCATGAAAAAACCTCAGCTCCAATGATGCCCCAGTCAAACCTCTTTTACTGCTGCAGTAGAGTGGAGTTAGGAATCATGATGGCAGCTCTGTGCCTCTGGAAGATTCATTCTGCAGATGGGCATGTGTCCATCTGCTTAACGTGATTTAAAGTTGTACTCTCAGCCTACATTTGGATCCTCTTAAGACTTGTTTTTATTAGGCTGAACATCTCAGCTGATCTGTGTTGCTATGATATGACAAGAGAAGAGGAGGTATCAGAATCACACTGCTGATCTAGACCACCTTATTTCTATGTTCAGATTGCAAGCTCTTTGGAAGTCATTACATAACAGCAGATATAATATGCTGGTTGTGAGAAACTTTTAACTTTATTCAAAATTCAGCTGTTACTTCATGAAAAGGTTTGGAATAAATAGCCATCTTGATGGTGTCCTCACTTGAAAATAATTTCTGTCACTCTCCTGGACAAGGATGGGTGGCAATAGCAGACATTTGTAGTGGCATTTGGACGTCCTGAAGAATGTTCCCAAGCTGTTGATGTAAATCGTAGATTGCAGGTCAAGTCAAAAAAGAGAGAACACATCAATTTCACTTTCTTCTGGTTATTTTTTCAGTCTACTTGCATTACTTAAGTCATAGCTAAATGAAATTACTACCACATGATGTCGGATTCACTTTTGATATAGGACTGGGTTAATTTTCACTTGCACTAGTGAGTTCTGATAAAACAGAAAAATAGACCTGGCTTATCAGGAACTTCAGTGAGAACTGCTACCTGCTGATCTCTTTTATAAACAGAGCAGGACTGATGCGAGGCTTGCTTCTTTGCAGAGCAATATGGTTTAAAAAGTAAATTAAACACGTCTCATTATCTCCTGTAAGAATTTAATTGAATTGCCAGGAATAATTAAATGTGGTTTTGGCATAAGATATTTCTTCTTTAAAATGTTGGATTGCTTAATATATTATACAAATAAGCAAATGGAGTGCATTTGGACATTAGCATTTGCTAGCTTTCTGCTGTTGTACTGTTGTGTATAAAACACAGCAGACTGGTACTTTGTGTTGCAAAGGTCGTGTTTCAATATTCCTAAATTACAGCTTGATGCTTGAAAAGATTATTTGCTCAAAAATAGTGCTATGAAGTACAACTTTCTGTTAAGGGAGTTGTGACTTATCTTTGGGGTTAACTGAATATCAAGTGTTTATGTCAGTTCATGAAGACTAGGTTGTGATGTCACCTTCAAGTTATCAGCTCTGTTTCGGTTCACTATCTCGGGGCAGTGACTGATAACAAAAGCCATAATTCAAGGCCTTGCTCACTTTCTCTTTGCCCTTCTTGAGGGGGGCCAGGAATGGAGAACTACACTTACGTACAGGAATTCTTTGTCTAGCATTTCTGCCCTATAAATTTCATGCTTTCATTATACTCAAGTAAAGGAAAAATGAAGGGGAAAAAATGATGCTATATTTAAAAAGGTTTACTTTGGAGAAAAAAGAGAAAGAGAAAAAAAAGGTTGCCTATTTTAAGCGGTTGAGTAGAGGTTTTTTTTATTTAAAAAAAAAAACCAAAAAGAAAAAGATAAGTACCATTTTATCCTGAGGGTGTGTTTCAATTGTCAGCTTATATTTTATTTCAGCCAAGCAGGTTTTGTTTTAAGTGCATCTTCTGATTTTTGCAATTGTTATGTATTCTTTATATCTTTCTTTAAATTGATTTTCTGTGTTTACCCCCTTTAAAAACTCCTTGGTGGAGATCTTTGTCTCCTTGTCCTACCAATTACTACCAAGATATACATGGAAACTTCCCACCACTCCTTTCTGTCATAGCTTCTGGGTCATTATTTGCCTTAACTGTTGATTCTTTTATTAGCTTGACTTTCCAACTGCTTTAATAATGGACTTTTATCACCAACCTCACAGCTTGCTTCAGATTTAGTGTTAGCATGAGATGGATTCAGCTAGCCTGAGGATTATGCTCTGTAAGATCTATTTGTAGCAAAAATTACCATTTCTGGCTTTTGAACAGTAAACTGTGAAAGAGAAACAAATTATATGGCTTTGGAATAAATGAAAGGATGAATGAAACAAAGGAATTGATCCATTCACAGAGGTGGCTGTTAGTTGTTTCACTTCAGCTCTAAAAGGAGGACCTTTCCTAAATGTCATGCTGCACGTTCTTGCACAGCACCGTTTTCTCACACGTCACTGCATCTGCATGTATTCTTATTAGTTGCATGGAGCTGTATGAGTTTCAGTACAAATAATTTTTTAATTCAGTCTTTCTATAAATTATTAAAGTGCTGGGGATGGCTTTTCCAGGAATGCTGAACTATAGCATTGATTTTATGCATGCTGGAGGCAGGCCCTAGATGTTTTGGCCCCAAGTGCACCTGCTGTGGTAGTCTACCAGAACATCATACCACACTCTCATGTATTCAAAGCAAAGGAATAAATCATGATTTTACAACAGTGCATCAGTTGACTTATTGCTGTTTTGTGACCGGAGGTAGGAAGTATTGCTGTTTAAAGCCATGTCATCAGTTCTCAAGTCACTCAAGCATGAAAGCTTGTCATATGCCTCTGTAATTGTACCTCACCAGTCTTTCCCTAACTAGTCAGCTGGGGCTGTGCGTTTTGTCTCAAACACTCGGCTGGCCAGTGTCTGACAGGAGCTTTCTCATCATCCTGTCAGTAATATGCTAACTAGAGTGTATCTTCTGCGGCCTACACTGGCAGGTGGAAAGGATGCTACATTTTAAAGCAAATGTCTAAGCATTATCTCCATTTTGACCAGTATTTGTTTCAGGTAATACAAGTCTGATGTGTCTGAGAGTATGGTGGATACAAAGTTCTACTTTGCACTGGCTGTGGGTTTCTCTGGCAATCCCTATAAAAACAAACACATATGTTAATAAAAAATACAGGTTTTTTGTTGTTGGGGTTTTTGGTTTCTTTTTTTTTTCCCCCCCCCGTGAAGGAGCACTGAGTATAAATTTACACACGAACATACATTTGTGGAATCACTTTTACTGTTGCTTATATGCAAAGAGAGCTTTCTGCAGTTGCCCTCAATCACCCTAGTGAGTTGGACTGAGCAGTGGCTTCATGTTCCTTGCCTCATTCGTCTTGTCAAGGTACGGTCACACAGGTCCATGGTCACTCAGGCACTGGGAAGATGCAGACGCTTCTTGGAGAATGTAATACCAGCCGCCAGAGAAAGCGAAACACCCCTTACTCTAAACACATTGTCTTTGTGAATCACTTCGCTCCTCCTGCATCTGACCCTATATCCGAGATTCTCGAGTTTATTCCAAAATCTGTATGTCCCAAGGCAGTAATGTCATCAACTGAATCAGAAAACAACTGTGGTGGTTGTCTGTTTCTCTCACTTCAGTTAAATCTCTCTGCAGTAATCTGGAGATTCATGGATATGGTTAAAAAAACTGCCAAGCAGTGCTTTGTGACTAGGCCAGATCTCTGGGATGTGGTTTTGGAGCACAGTGCACGTTAGTGTGGAGGCTGGAAAGACAGAAAGCACCTCATTTGTATTTTTATGTTTCTGAGGTCAAAGGTGGCTATTTATGGAACTGCTTCTCTGGTGCAAACTAATGATCCAAGACAGTGGAACAATTGGCCCCATACAGGCCTTCCATGTTGGAGAAAGTAGTGGCATTGGGAGCTGTCACACAGCTTAGTGACGTCCTCATGTTGCCTTATGCTCCAAGTTCCGATTAAACAAACTATAGCATCTAATTTATTTTAACTGTGCACTCTAGTGCAGTCACAATTTTATCTGAAAAAGTATTTATGAACTGTATGGGAGATCCATTGTAAATAATACTGTTCCAATAATTTAAAAAAATGTAGATTTAAAAGTTAATTCATATCTTAAATACCTGTGATGTAGTACACAGTGCGCAGAAATGTGCAAGGGCTAAATTTAGTTCTTGGAAAAGAAGAAATGGATGGGAATTTATTATTAACTTTCAAGGCAGAACAGGTATTCCGCTGATACTCACTGAGCTCCCAGAAGCATAATTAGAATTCATTTTGGAATATTAGGTCAATTAGACCATTTGGTCTGGGAGTAGATGAGAAGTGGTGTTTAATGATTTTATTTTATTTTATTTTATTATAGTTTAGGTGTAAGCAGTCTAAGATAAACTGGGCAGAGGTGTGTGTTGTGGGTGCAGTTAAAGTCCCATTGGGACACCCACAGGGACTGTACTTCTAGCAATGAAGCTGCAGAATGTCAATATGGAATCAAAATGTAGTAGGATATACAGCCAGACCTGGAAAGCTCTCCCAGTCTTGACGTTTAGAATTGTTTTCCCATTGCAACAGCATAATATTCGGAGAAATAATTGTGAAACAATTTGTGAAAAGAAGTTAAATGTGTGGAAATGACTAAAATTCTTTTACTTTTAATGAGAGGGGGAGAAAAGCAATGAAAAGTTGCAGGTTGCTATTACTTGCCGTCTATGTAAAGCATGGAGAACCGTATCACTGGGTTATATTAAAAAAAAAAAATAATCTCAAACCCCAAACAAACAAAAACCCCCAAAAACACACTGTAAAAGAAAAGCACGTAGACAGAAAGACAGATCTACAAATTCATTTTAAAATTAAATTTTTCACTTATTAGCACTTTCAGGAAAAAGAATAAATCCAAGATTAGGATAATCTGGGGCAAAAGTTGTTTCTTTTTCCAATTCATATAATCTTTGGCAGTTCAGTAAAAACTGCCAGAACAAAATGCTGTGTAGAGCCAGTGCAGGCACTGCTGTGGGCATATGCAATTTAAGAGAAGCCTTTAAGTACTGCATCCTTTGTGGTTGGGCTGTATGAGAACTGAAAGAGTCTGTATTCTGTTGACCGGAACTGTCTCACCCCGTAAAAAAAGCACCACTGAAGCCATTGGTGGCCGTGTGAAGTATAAGATTTGAAGACAAGTTACTGAAGGGTGTGTGAGTGTTATACCAGCTCTCTGTTCTGGTGTGCCATTATGTCAAGATTTCCCTTTTTTCATGGTCACTGCTGCTTTATCACTCTGTTTTTTCCAAAAGTCACCAATGATGAGATGAACTATAACATAGTCAGTGGTTATCTCTACTCTTGCTCGCAGTAAATAAGTTGTCTGTCAGCTGTTCATAACGAAGCTGTTCCCTGCTGCTTCTTAATTAGCGTATGGCAGAAGAACATACCATGGAGTTACTCTGGGGGAGGAAATGTTAATAAAAATTATTTTCCTGGAAACTCTTTTTTCAGAAGAGATAAACATGTGCAGAACTCCCTTGTTTTATGGGAGGGTAGCTCTTCCTCCATGGAGACAGGTCATAAAATAAAGGAGGGAGGAAAGGGAGGGTCAGGAGATGGTCAGGAAAAGGGACAAAAAGATGTATATGTTTGTGTTCTTCTGTGTCTTTGTGAGAGAGATAAAGAAGTTAGGAAATAATGTCAAAATGAGAATAAATAAATTGAATGTACAGAGGTGAAATGAAGAAATATGAGAAAACTGAAATTATTGAACAGATGATATAGAGAATAATAAATTAGTTTATTATAGGATAGACAAATGTCAGACGAGACCTGTTAGTTAAACTAATCTGTAACGTCTTAGGGATAAAAGCTGATGACTGACTTCCAGAAGTTTCATTTTCAACCTATGAAAAATACTAAAAACCTTTGTGGGATGAAGAAACTGAGTAACTGAATCAAGTTATGTGGTGTTTACTATGCCACCCACACCTACTTTGTTATATGGATACCTCTGATTATCTATAAAAGTGCATGTACGTCCTTAGTATAGGCACAGTGTGCCAAGTGGTATTCCTTGTTGAGTGCTCACCTGTCTAATACCACTTCAATTTTATTTTCTGCTCAGCTTCCATTATTGGGAAACATGTCAATCCTGGAGCCATAGGCAAGAAACAAGCCGTGTCTGTGGTCTTTTCTTTTCGCTTCCAAACTAATGCACAAGAATGATGCCATAATGCTGCTTTGTGAATCAAGAATTGCAAGAAAAGAATGAAATTGATTGTATATGAAGTGCTGTCAAATTCATGAATAACACTCTTCTCTTCCCTTTCCTTCCCCCAGAAATAATGATAAAAGGAAGTGAATAATACTAAAAAAACCCAACAAACCCAAACCCAGGAGACAATAAGTTTTTTATATTAGTGTTTCCTTTTTCACATTTAACTTTCATGATGGAAAAAGTTAAAATTTTCATCTGTGAACTGGAAATATATTTCCCTTCCCTTCTCTCCCTTCTGTGAGAGAGGAGAGCTGGGGGTCTCATCTTGCCAACAGGAGGAAAATGCATTATGGCTGATTTAATGGTCCTCCTTCTTTTTCTTCTTAAAGATTATGGGGATGGCAGATGGGAAACGATTAGCCAGAAGCTAAATTAAAGAAATGCGTAAGAAGTGGCTTCGGATATCATGGCTTGGACAGTATATTCTGTTCTCTTTTGTTGCTAAATTTTTTTTCATCAGTGACTTCTGACTTCTCACCAATGCCAGCAGAATGGACTAAGTTTATGCTTTAGTCCAACTGTTTATTCTTTAGAGCTGGGAAAGGATTTATGCTGTGTTGTAAACTGGCGAAAGCAAGGGCTCCCTTCCCACTTTTACTCCCCAGCAGTCTTCCCCCCCCTCATTCAAGAAATGGATGGGAAGGTAGGTCTTAGTAACTGTTAAGTATCTTGTTACAGGTTTGGGGCCTGATCTCAATCCCAATCAAACAAGATCTAGGCAGGGTTGCCTAACAAAGCTGGTAGTCTTATGAGTTGTAATAATGTAGAGGAGAGGCTTCCTTTCAGGAAGCGGGTAGTGGTTTCTCAGTATTTCTCTTGCACTGGGATATTGGGGCAACAGCAGTAAGAGTTGGTCCAGGTTGATGGTAGCTACCGGAATTGTGGTAAAATGGTGACCCATCCCCTACAATTTATTGCTATAGGTATTAATAAGTAGATGAGATAACTAAACAGAATCTTTGGCATCTTTCAACATATGTGTGGTCAAGGCAGCGGGAGGGAACAGTTCTTTGGCCCAATGGGACTGTGAGGGAGGAGGGAGAGAGCACACCAGCACCCATTTCTGAACATGGTGTTGACAGAGATTGACAGTGTTTGAGGGTTTTTCAGGAAATGGCTTTATCACAGTGGTTCTTTAGTTGCTTACAGTACATTTTGAAAGGTTGTATGGTATCACAGGTTAATTTCACTTTAGCATTTTGTCTAACTTCAGTTGCTGTTTTTGGCTTTCTGACAAGATTCTGCTAATCAGTTTCTGTCTTTCCAGTTTGTGCATTGTGGCATGTACAAATCTTGCCACCTATGCTCTGCCTCTCTTTTTACCTTTGGTTATAGAAAAAGCTTTGAAGGAAATAATTTATATAGATAGAAAGTAACTGCCAGGTAAGTTTTGTGCAGGATACAGAATAATTATTTTCATGTTACTCATTGAAATTATGTGAATAATAGGTATCAAATAAGCATAATGTGTGAGTCTGCAGATGTTTCAGCTGAAGTAGTATGGCTTTGGACATGTCGCAGTTATTTTTTTAGCAAAAACTGTAATTAGAGATAAAAAAAGGGGGGGTGGGCCTAGTCCCTTTGAAATGCAGAGTAGAAAGCTTCATTGATAGAAGTGAGCATTGGGGTAGCAGATACACACATCAGAGTTACTGCATCCACGTGAGGGATAGGGAGGAGCTGCACTCTTAATGTACCCAGGAGCAGGTAAACCTGCTTTGATCAAGTCTGGAACTAAAACTTTTCCTGACTGTTCCTGTTCAGCACTGCGTAGGTTTTGAACAGTCTTCCCAAGTAGCTGCTTATTGCCATAAGGGGGAAAGTAACTCATTCTCTAGAATTTGTGTATTATTTCAGTCTTGCAGGGATTTGGCAGTAATTAATTTACCATCACCCAATAATGAATTTTGCTAACAAACTTTGTAATGTGGTGTCTCTCTATTTGGAGAGACTGTATTATCACCAGGCACGTAGTTCCAGCACTTTTTTGTTTGTTTGTTTTGTTTTGTTTTCAGGAGACAAAGATAAATTGTTGTAGCAGAATCACTAGAAAACTCTGGAGAAAACACCACGTACTTTCCTTGCAGGGTGATGAAAACTTATATGGTGATGCTGGCTGCAGTGTCTTATCAGAAGAGATCAGAAACAGACTGAAACTTTCAGTTGTACTTGGTAGTGTTAGTAAATTCTTTACTGATAGAATGGGATAGTAAACTTCTTTTCATGTCCAATGCAAAATGCTAGGCATTTCAAATTAAATTTGTCTATTTATTAGAGAGTTGAACATTGAAATTTTTTTGTTAAAAGTTGTTTTTTAACTGGTTCAGTTGACTCATGTTGTTTATGTAACTTAAACCCACATTATTTAAACCAATTTTAAAACCATAATTAGATTTATTTTTTAAATAAAAGTTGTTTAAAATAGAAGATGTTCTTTGAAATGGAGAAAAACAGTCTAAAAAAATCAAAATTGTTGGAAGCAGAAATACTAAAAGTTCTGTTCAATATTGACAAATGGGTTTCAGCAAATACTTTACTTAAAAAGTGCCTGCCCATTTTATTTTGGTTAGAAACACAGCTCTGGTAGGTCTTTTCCAGTGCAGTGGACTATAGGAGGACGCCTCAACATCATTTGTTTTCTCAAAACATGTAATAAACTGTTAGATTTGCAGTGACTAGGTTTTGCAGCACAAAATAATTTAAGATTTTTTAGCAAACTGAAGAGTTGAGCAATGATATATGTGCATGTATACGTAAATATATAGGAAATTTTACGGGACACATGCTTTCATCTTATATATACAAGCTTATCTGTAAAGCGGATCACAGTTCACAGCTGATGTAATCTCCAGTTGTCCCTGGCAAAATAGGTAAGGTTGTACACAGCCTTGAAGATGACTTCAAGATAAATTAGGATAATGACTACCTGTCTTGAGAAAGAGATTTTTCTCATTTATGACATTTCTCTTACAAAATTTTTTCAAAAAGTGGATCTTGACAGTTCCTTTTGGAGTAGATAGCAATCAACAGATAGGCTCCGTACAAATGCCTTTTTCCCTAAATAGTGTAAGGAACTGTTTTCTGCAAAAGATCTCACCACTTGGTCAAGCAACAGATGCTCATTTCTGCATGTAGGAGCTTGTGCTGTGCTCTCTGCCTTACCATCTCCTCCTTCAGTGTTCGGCAGGGTGCCTGTTGAGGCTCTGGCTGGCTCTGCTCCCAAGCGCAGATGCTATTGGACACCCCCCAAATGCAGTGTCGCCTTTAGAGACCTCTCAGTTCTGATGTAAGCAGTCAGGCTCTACCTGGTCCCCAAATGCTTTTCACATCTCTTGAACTGGTTACTTAAGACATGCAGCATTGTTCCAGGATTTGCAGTAGTCCCCATTCTATTTAGAAGAGTGAATATGTTGGTTAAAGAGGTAAGCTATTTAAATAGCTAATGCATTTGAGAAATGCAGTTACTGTTGAAACAGTAAAAAAGGCAAAAAGAGAATTTGCCAGAAAGTGTGCCATTTTTAATGTGAAATCCATAATTATATTATCAGTATTTGCTTAAAGGCAGAGTTGGCACAGTATTAAAATGTCACACAGTCTGAAGAGCAGCAGAATCCCTTAGCTGCTTGTATTCCAGGCTGTATACAACAGGAAACTATAAAACATATTCATGTCATACTAAAATCTTTGGAAACCTACTGCAGCAGCATAGATGGAAATGTTTAAATAAGATGTTATGTTAAGATGTTATTAAATAGAAAAGCAAGGAACAGTACAACAAAACCTTCATGTGTAAGTAATCAAATCTTTACCTTTCCTGCTAGAAATGGTAAAATTTAGTAGATTTTTTAAAAATTAAAAATGTTAAATAGAGGCCAGTCTGAGTGCCACACCAAGATATAGATTGTAAACCAAAAGAGTTAATAAAACTTCAAATGTTTTTAAGGAATTAACCGCTTCCTCTGTTAAAGTGAGAACTAAAATATGACACAGACATATGCATAAGATAGGAAAATATTTCTTCATGCAAATAGTATAGTCATCTTAATTCATAAGTTAAGAATGCCTATTAAGAGGAGGAGGCAGTGGCTGTATACATCAGGGATATCCTGTATAACTGTATGCTCAGCTTTATTTCAGTCTGTGATTGAAACATACGAAATGCTAATTTTTATATAGGTAGTTGCGGTTTGAAATTTATATGCTATGTACAGTAGTATGTGGACATACTAATTAGTAATTCCGTAGCCATTTTGAGTAAAAGAGCAAAAAACACGATGCTGAGCTTGACTGCACTATCAGTAGTGTTAGTTAAACTACAGAGAGAGATAATATGGAAGTAAAACTCATAAATCCCACTGTGTAGAAGAGGGATAAGATACTCATTTAGTTCTTCCCCCAAATCAATTAATTCTTAGTAACAGCACAGTAATTATTAAAACAGCCATTATTGTAAGTCTAAAATGAGAATAATTGCGGAGGTTTGATGTAAAGCTAAGAAACGAGATGTTAATCTGAAACGAAGAGTTTAAATACAGAATTATGATATACTTGGCTTTCTGTAGTGTAGCTGTCAGGCTCGGGCAGTTCGCTGGTCAATAGTGACATTCTGTGTGTCAGTGAACAGAGTCTCCTGATACCTTAACCTGCAGTTCACACATTACTGAAGCTCCAACTGTCGAACATTCAAGTCCCTTGGTACTACTGCAGCTTCCAGACTCTCCTGACTGGCTCATGTTTCATTCTTTGGCAATTTGCCCTAATGATATCCCTCAGGAGCTTTCAGACCCTCTTCTTTTCCATATTTAATCGTGTTATATTAATCCGAGTGCTGAGCAAACTATGCTGCACAAATTGTAATTGTCTGTGATTTCTGCTGCAATTGTCTTATAATTCCTTTTTTTCATTTTTAGTGTAAAAATACATGTACAAAATTGCAGCATAATTTTTGTTCACAAGTCTAAACGTCCAAGACAGCCGGAGTGTGAAAGCTTTAACTGATGATCTGTTCCACAAAGAGGGGTTTTTCCCTGTAAAATCCATAAGGTTTTAGCACTTGCTGTATGGACAGGATTTACGTTTTATTTTTAGCTCTTTGTTTTGTTACTGTAAAAGTACATGTCTAATAAACAGTACTATTATCAAGTTAACCTCAGATAGTAATTTTGTTGTGATATAAAAGATTAGGACTGTCTTGTCTTTTTACATAAGCTTGGTGTCTTCTACGTGGGACATTCCCTGTATTTCATTTATTTATTTATTTATTTTAATGAGGTTTGTGGTGTTTTATGTGCTGGATATAGGCTACCTTACTTTGTACACAGTCTTGATTTTTTCTCATTCTGTTGTAACTCTGTGGCTGCGTATTAAAATAAGTAAATTTGAATGACTTCCTGATAGCAAAGTGGTATTTGATAGGTCAAATTTGAATTCTTTAGATATTGCAGATTATTTTGTTCACTTGAGGGGTGAACTTGACCACGTTTCTAATCAATTCCATAATTTTGGGCGGGGTGGGGGTGGTGGTTTTTTGTTTGTTTGCTTGTTTGTTTTAGAAAAACAGGAATGTTCATTTTGAATGGCAAGCAGATCGTAACACCTCCTTTCTTGGTCAAGGAGTCCTTCATTTTCTGGTGATGCTAGTGCCAGACTTGTCAGTCCCTGCTGTGGGAGGGGAGTTTTGGAAAATTGTAATAAAGTTGCTTTGCTATCACAGGGGATATTCACTTCAGATTTTTTTTTAAAGGTAATTTTGAAATCAGATTAGTGACACTAAGCTGAGGTTAGTGCTCTTCTGTGGCTTCATGCAGGTTCAGGTCAATTCCAGTTGTTCCAACTAGCAGAAATGTGGACCAAAAAACTCCCCTGAGGCTTTCCCTCTCAGCAGAGCTGGGTGCATGTCTAGAAGTTAATTTAAGATTTTGTATTTTCTTTTTATTCATATTTTTTGTTGCCAATTCTGTGTGTGTTTTTATTTTTAGTTAACTGCTTGTGTTCACGCCTCAGCTGCATTGTTATATCCAATGTATTGGCAACACATTTACATCCCAGTGCTTCCTCCACATCTTCTGGACTACTGCTGGTAAGACAGCTAACCTGTTATCCTCGTTTCTGAGATTCTTACCTGTCTTGTAATTCTAAGTAACTGATGAAAACACTAACTACTTAAGTGACTAAATATGCAGGATCCAGTTTATGAAAGCACTTAAGCCGATGCGTAAATGATGACTTGAATAGAGATATTTGAGCATGCCTTTACATGGTGTTTGAATTGGTACCTTGAATTACAGTGCTGATTACTATCAATGCAGCATTTAGAATCATGTTTATAACTGTTCCTGTATTATTGTTAGAGAATGCATTCAATAATTTAAATGTGACTGTGTTACAGTTTTCCTTTATTAGACATCTATTTTAACTTGAGATAAATGATACTGGTAAAAACATTCAGAAAAAAACTGATCATTTTTTTCCAGAATCAACTGTGAGTAGGCATCAGTGTTTTCCTTAGGTCTATACAATGATTTAATATTTGTATTTTAGACTCAGCCAGGTTCAGGATACTATCCAACACCTTCCTGAAAGAGCTTAAAATCTCCTTTCGGTACTTCCAAAATTTTCATTGTAAGAATTCTGCTGCTCCTGACATGTTTCTGTTCACATGACAGACTTTGTGGTTTTGGCAAATTTTTAAGTTGAACAAGAAAGAATCACTTTTTGAGTCACTTCTGATCCTTCAAGGGATGATGTTTCCATGTGCCTGTGTTTCAAGATTTCAGGCTAAGAAGAGATCTACTTTCTTTTATTCGTAGTAGTGCCAGAGATACCAATGAGAGTTTCCATTAAAGGATCTAAAACAGGAGTATCCATCCCTGGAGACTTTCACTTTCACTAGACCCTATGGATCTGTGGTGGAAAAATGAACCATTTAAAGCCATTTTAGAGATAGGAATTATTATTACATATAAAAACCGAGTCTGATGCCTACCAACATAAGTCTATGTTTCTGTTATTCATGTTTTTCTTCACAGAAATAAATTATGCTTGTATGTTTGCTAGGCTTTATGTTTTGTTTCTTTTCTCGAACCTGTAAATATTGATGTTCCATTGAACTCCACCCAGTCTTTTGAACTTCTTGTTTTCAAAGAAATTCTCATTATGTTTCCTTAAGTCTCTCTGATAGTTTTTGCTCAAGTTTACAATATTTGCTCATGGTATATCTTTTTCTCTAGTAGTTCCTGTACTTAATGCAGATATTATTTATTGTTTTTAAAAAGAAATCAAATATTCTTCTCCCACTCCTCCCTGTACTTTCAACTATAGCTAAACCTTTCATCTTTAACAATAGTTTTCTTTTGAAGAAACTCTGTCCTAATTGTTTTTCCTCCTAGCTTTGATAAAACGCACCAAGGTGGGGGTAGAACTTGGATGTGTTTGTTTAGTTTTTGTATTACTTGAGCTTACCACCAGAAGCTTTGTAATTTCTTCAGTATCATCCATAAATGCTGTTCTCAGAAGGTAGATCAACACCTTTATTCAAGCTGTACCCTGCAGAGTGCATTCTGAATACTAGAAGGTTTTTTTATTTCCCCTCCTAAGCACAGATAATGTTTCCAGAAATAATAATGTTAGATGCTGTACACAGCTTCTCGTGATGGTGATAATAGTTGAGATTCTAGGTCATTATGGCATGACCTGGGAATTTTTTTTACTCATTAAAAAGAAGCATGGAGTTTCTTAAACTTGTAAAACTAATTTATATCTCTTTTTCTCTTTCACAGTAGTACAATAGAGTGGGGGGGGGGGGGGAAGTTTCCCCTTTTTAGAGATGTTCAAATGGAAACATAAGTTCATGAAAGGAAATGCACAATTGATGAATTTACCACAGTAACTATAATTCAGACCTTTCAGCTCAGATTTTTGTACATTTACATTTCTCTCTCTGATCTTGTCTGGTTTGAATGGTTCTTTTGTGAGACAGTTTGGAATAGTGTAATAAAAACACATAAAATACTTAGCTTTCCTCATGTTTTGGTGTATTAACAGTAAATAAGTGTTTTCCTCATAGGTATATAATATATCAAGTTGGAAAACCTTGATGAATTCATAAGGTCAAAGTTTATGCTAGGCCAGACCTAGTTGGGCAGTCCAAGAGGATCATGTCAATTTAAAATTAATAAAAAAGAATTAGAAAATTATTTTATATTTTCATTTTTTATGTCATTTTGATAGAGCAAAGTTCTTTTTATGAAAGTGCCTTTTTTCCTTTTAGCTTAACATGCATTTTCATATCTAGAAACTACATTGTCGTTGCTTCACTTAGACTTTGTAGGGATGTCTCCCATGAACTCTCATTTTCTTAGTGTTGTTCTGAAATGGTAGTCAAATGAATCAAGTAGGTGATTATCAGTTTGATAATTTTGTTCGTTCCAAGGGAGAAAGGCCATTTGTAAATAAAGATAAAATACATTTAGATCTACTAGTTTAAATATAGGCCCTGATTCTGCAACTTTTTCTTTGCATGTTAATCATCCAGTGTATTTTGAGAGAAATCCACATTTTTTTTTTTATGAGTTGGACTATATATCTTCAAAATTTCATAAAGATAAATGATACAATTCTATGGGGGTTAGAATTTTATAAATTACATAAACTGCCTAGCTGGTATATTTTGTGAGCATGAAAAAAGAAAAGTGTATCTTTGAGTAAAACAGTTAAGTCTATATTAAAAAATTATTTAAATTCTTCCACTTGCCTTTTTTAATCAAAAAGCCTCTTAGGTTCTATCAGGCAACCTGATATACAGACTGGTTTTAGACATAATGTAACAGATGTTCTTAAAGTAGTCCAAACCCACCGGTACTGAGCATCTGTGTGAACTGTAATGACATTAGGATTGGCCAGGTTATGAGTACTTGCAAGGTCTAGTGTGTGAACATACTGTGTATTTATTTACTTCAGGATGGTTTTGCCCCCCACCCCCCGTAGCTTATCTCGGCCTTGAATTCCATTTTGAGAACTCCAATGTGAGAATTGGAACCACCAGCCAAAAAAGAAGAGATAATAAATTTCTTCTAAAAGATAGCAAAATATTAGGCAGTGAAAGTAATTTTCATTTTAGCTCTAGAGGAAGAAAATACAGTGGAGGTACTAAAAAATTTGAGTTCTCTGAATATGTTTTAAGAATTGATTTCTCTTCTACATTTAAGTAAGCAGAAAGATACTGTGGCACTCAGCCCAGTAGGTGGCTGGCTTTCAAGAAAGCTTCCCCCAAATTAAGTTTGATCATTGATATAAGAATTATATTTGAATAAAATTAATTTTTGTAAAGGAGGTAGCTAATTTCATCAAATTTCTGTGTAATTTCTTGGCAAACTAAGTCACTTATATAAGAATGTATGACAGTTTTGTCTGTGGATGATAAAGCATCTGTTCTGCTGATGCTCTGTTAAGAATATAATGCAATTAGAAAATTCAAGTTACAGTTGCAACATGTCTTTTTATGAGATTTGATCTCTTCTGAATTGGGATATATGCTTGCCTGTTTTTGTGAGAATAGGACAATAATTTTCCAATTGCATGTTTTGCATAACATAGTAGTTATTTTAGGCAATGATGCTGTAGATTAATAATATTTTTGGTAATAACATGCATAAACAAGAGAAAAACTATACAGCAGCTCCCGGTAGTATAGCAAGCAATTTCATGTACATATTACAAAACTCTGCTGTTAAGGCTTCAGAATCCAGCAGTAATAAAATTCATTCTTTGCTGAAAATGATCAAATTGACTTTTATTGCATGCATTTTCAAGATGTTTATCTAATTAGCTTTATACCTTTTTTTCTGTT
The DNA here is from genome assembly GCA_024606505.1 of Aquila spilogaster. Taxonomy (NCBI): domain Eukaryota; kingdom Metazoa; phylum Chordata; class Aves; order Accipitriformes; family Accipitridae; genus Aquila; species Aquila spilogaster. Next base: position 4,065 of record JANHGO010007304.1, on the reverse strand, counting down.
AACTTCTCAAAATTGAAATGATGTAGCTGTTGCTTTGTTCTATAGAAAAGAGCTGCACGCTACCCTTTCTAATGACAGATTTATTAATGGAGCAAATCATCAGCTAATTTAAGTCAGTACGGGCCTGGTGAAGCTGCTAGCACAGTGTCAGTGTACAAGAAAACAAGCATGCATAAAATGCAGACATGATATAGCGCTTGTTTTCACCATAGTTTCTCCATTTCACGTTATTTGTAGCGCTAAGATACTCTGATGTGATGAACCTGAGGATCTATTTTGCTGCATATTCAGCAGAAGAATCCTCAGTTACATGTCAGTCATTCTCGTCAGCTTGGTTAAATATGTTATGTAGTATAAAGCGTTCTTAAAACTATAGAGTCTTTTAAAGATGTCTGATTTCTCTCTGATTATAAATGTGTGTCTGCTCTGGAGTGACACCCAGTTACGATTCCATGTAATTTGGAATTACGATTCCAAATGTGTTTAGTCCACAAAGGCATAAGGCCTTAGCCTGGATGAAGTTGTCAGGGGATACTAAAATTTTTCAGTATTAGGCTAAGAAAAAGATATGTGGGGACACAGGGGTCTCCATTTCCCTTTTTGGAAGCCCCATTGCCTAGAAACCTTAAGCCATGACAGTTTGCAGTCTCAGCAAACCTTTATTTTGATAGCATAAAAATGATGAAAGCTTGTTTTGGCCTCAGGCGGTCTGGGTTTTGGTTTTGGTTTTGGTTTTTTTGTTTGTTTGTTTGGGGTGTTTTTTTGGTTGGGGTTTTTTTGGTTTTTGTGTTTGTTTTTTTTTTTGCATCGATCCTCTCCTGTAGGACATTGTTAATGAGAGTAATTGGCTAATCCGTAGCGTGTACAGGTTTTTCTAAAACTAGCTGCAGTCGCAGGCAGGTGAGAATTGCTACTTTTGCTCCCAGACTTGGGACCGAATTGATGAGGCCATGTGAACTGATACAGTGAAGCCTCTCCCCGGGCCTCAGGAAGTCAATTGCCAGTCAGTGCCAGTGGCTCAGATCCGTGATTGAATTAATACAGTGGAAGAAATTATTGTATGTCAGCTGTCTGTGAAACTTTGGATAAATCATCTTACCTTCCATTTATTTTTCAGAGATTATTTTTATTCAGTTTTTTTCTCTCTGGTCCCTTAGTATTTAATTTCCTGCTGAGTTGCTTAAACCAGCGTATCTATTGCTCGCTTCTCTGGAGTGAATATTTTTAGTAATCTCACAGTACCCAGAAGTGTGATGATGATTGTTGGATGTTTTTTCCCTTCAGCGCTGGATACTGAGTATATTCTTGGTCCAATGTTGCCAGAACACACTCACTAGAGGAAGAAACAGATGATTATAGGAAACCATGATAAATTAGCCTGACAAATTCAGTTTCTTGCTTGCGCATTGCAGGAGCTCTCACTCCAGAGGCTTTGTGTGGATATTTGTTTTATTTTGAGAATATAGTTCCTTGCCTTACTCAAATTGGAAATGAGAAGTTTACTATCTTGAGTTAAATAGGATATTATACAGCTTCCAAGTGGTCACCAGGAAGGGTTTCAGAAGCACATTCAAAACCAAAACTGGTGTTAATGATGTTCGCGTTACAGTGTGGGGATGTCAGCTGGTACCTTATTCTTCAGAACAGTGTTTTAATTTTAAAACCATTGTAGTTCTAGAGACAGACCACCTTTGGAACATCCACTAGGTTAGCTCTGCCATACAGTATGGTTGGTTATTGAAACTAGGTATGGCAAGCCAGTTAGCAAGCTGTACGCGTCTTCTCGCTCATACTTCCATAGTTAGGAACAGCGTCCTTTATTTTGTGGTTGTCTTTACTGCAGAGTGAAAAATACCAAAACAAAATTTCCCTTGTCTAGTCAAAATTTCAGTAGCAACTGTGTTCATTTAACTACAGGTTTAAATAGTGGATGTTAACTAAGGACTGTATGTGCCAAGATTGTGAATATTTTTTAATTTTTAAATATTTTTTGTTCCACAAAATGTTGTAGTAGTTGGTACTTAAAAGTTGATCTTTTCCACTGTTTTTCTTCAGTGCACCGATGCCTTACCTAATTGGTGTCCACTTAAGCTTAATAGAGGTAAGTTTACTCTACACTTCTGCGTACTTGTAAGCATAAGGTGTGTGTGCCATAAATGATAATTTTAATGGAAATACTTCAGAAAGAATCCCTGTTTTTTAACATACAGAATTACAAAATTTAATCTTTGGATGCTTTACAAAGTAAAAAAGTCTCTCTCTGAAATCTTACTTTTGAAGTGTTCTGTGGAGTCATGTAAGCTCTACATCATGATTTGTTTCTCTGTCTTTTTCATAGTTTAATGATAGCTTTTTTCCTGCCTTTTTTAGTGGTTCGGCAACAGATTTTCCCAATAATAAGAGCAGTTAAAATTTATTTTGGAGTTGCCATCAATAGGTATTCGGCACCATTCTGATTTCCCAGATAATTTATGTTCCTGTCCCTCTGAAAATCTGAGTCTAAGATTGATCCCATGACATTCCTAACTATTAATTTAAAAATGAGTATTTTTTTGCCAAAAACCAAGAGGTAGCTTTTTCAGATTTGAACATACAACAAAACAATAGAACTCACCTGCGTGGTAAGTAATAGCTGGGTCATAAATAACATTGCCTCTTTCCATAACTGTTTGATGACACCATTAAGCCTACGTCTGTAGTCTGATTATCATGCAGAGTAGATAATTGATTTGGGAACTTTATTTGATTTACACTTCTGCTAAAGCAGTTTCTAAGGATCAATTCACATTTGCTAAGCTGATGAGGTGGGTACTCCCCGACTCTGAGCGATTAGCACTTTTGTGTTCCGAAAAGAGCCTTCTATCATGTATACTTCTCAACTCTAGGCATAGCCTTCTGTTTTCTCAAATCAGGTTCATATGATCTGCATACATTGATTGTAATATCTTGACTAGGATCTTTTTCCTTGTTCCATCAGAAAATAATGGAACAGAACAGCTTGCTCTGAAAAAAAGTCACTCAATTCCTTGTGGAATTATTTCCTGGACCACACTATTATGTTAATACATATAGGACCATATAGAAAAGAGTTCTATCATTCTTTCCTGAAAGGAACAAATTGTTTAATTCTTAGCTGCTAGTCAAGTTCATTGATGAAAGATTGTTTCATCCATTCTTACAATACTAGTAAACATCATATGCCTGGGACTTATATAAATCTGCAAATAATTACTTAGTTTTCTCTGTTTTTCATCTGATTATATGATTAGCATCCTATCTGATTTTCACAAGTATGAGAGAATGAAACTTTGTTATAAGATATGTATAGTTCCAGTATATTTAACTGTGTTTTGTATAAATCTTGGTTTTCAAGAATTCATTTTTGAATATGCTTCTATTTCAGAGATTATTAATATAACCTTACTGTTTGTTGAAGAGGAAGTGTTTTTAAAAGCTACTCTGAATCCTGCATCTAATTCACAAATCCTACACGTAAAGCTCAAAATGTTGTCTTTGCCACTATTGTCCTTTGTAAAATCATTTGTAATCTAGCACATTATAATAAAAATATACTTCAGGAGGATGCCATAGTAAAATGCTTTTCCACTATGTTTTTTTTTCCCTCGTAACAGAGAGTAAAAAATAGATCACTGGAAGATGTGGTTTTGCTAAATGTTGACACAAACACTCTAGAAACCCCTTTCAATGACCTGAACAACCTACCTGGTGAAGTGGTGAGTCTTACAGATATTTCATTCTTTCCTTGTTATATAGATGCTTGAATTACTATAGTTATTTTTGCCTGGTTTTGCTAACTGCTATAAAAGGAATAAGGGGTGAAAAGCACCAAGTGTAGACCCCTATATTTGAGATTTTTACCTTTGTGACAGTTGAGGAGATGTTGAATGGAACATCATATTCCTTATTGTAAAAGTAGGATCATAATTATAAAGCTAGCTGCATTCATTAGGCATAGCTGCTTTAAACACAAGAGTCTCTTCATCTCATCTTAATCATTATATTACAAAGTAGGCATTTCTGTCTGCCTAGTGGCATGTCTTGCAA
>JANHGO010007303.1:0-20180 GCA_024606505.1 Aquila spilogaster | reverse complement strand
CCTGAGGAGGAAGGAGCGGCAGAGACAACGTGTGATGAACTGACCCCAACCCCCATTCCCCGTCCCCCTGCGCTGCTCGGGGAGCAAGGTAGAGAAATCAGGAGTAAAGTTGAGCCCAGGAAGAAGGGAGGGGTGGGGGGAAGGTGTTCTAAGATTTGGTTTTATTTTTTTCTTATCCTACTCTGATTTGATTGACAATAAATTAAATTAATTTCCCCAAGTCAAGTCTGATTTGCCCATGAAGGTAATTGGTGAGTGATCTCTCCCTGTCCTTATCTCGACCCACGAGCCTTTCATTATGTTTTCTCTCCCCTGTCCAGCTGAGGAGGGGAGTGATGGAGCGGTGTTGGTGGGCACCTGGCCTCCAGCCAGGGTCAACCCACCACACTCCTGTTGAGTTTTTGGCAATCCACAGCTCAATGCCTGCCTGGAAGCCTCCTAATAACTTTTTGAACCAAGTTTGCTCAGAACTAGGTGTGTTTTATAGCTTCAGGTATGTGTTGTAATCTATCTTTACCTAATTTAATCCTGCTGGGCAGAGGGGGTGAGAGGAGGAGAGACATACGGGTTTGTTCTTTTGCTTATCATTGTTTTTTCATGAGTGACACTTGCCCCAGGGCTGTTATTTTTGGAGACTTGGTGCTCGTGTTTATTGCAAAGACTCCTAGAGCTCCGGGCACAGGCTTTGAGGTATGTAAATCTAAATAAGAATGACATTTAAAATGGGTTACATGCTATACCCGAGTGTGCACAGAGAGGAAATATGAATAGATTGACTTCAGATCCTTGAAGTAAAAAATCCCCCGTGGGAGTATCATTAAAGTTCTCAGCACCTCCAGGTAATTATATTCTGACATAAGTTGTTTGGACCCCAATTCAAGGTAACTCTAATGTGGACCTCATTATGATGGATAAAGAGGAATTAATCACTGAGCTGGAATCTGGATTTTCCCTGGAGGCATGTGATCATGACCTGCCTGCTTAAATTTGGGCAAAGATGGCACAGTTTCAGCTAACAACGTGTGTGTACACACAGATACATAGAATGGCTCAAGAGGGTCAGAGCGGCGCAGCTGAGAAAAGTTAACAGCAAAACTGACTGGAAGGGAAAAGGACATGGAGAGGAAGATAGCAGTGGGAACTGAGAGTCGTTTCACTTGTCAGTCATTTTTGTTTGCCAAGCCAAACTGCTTCCACAAAACATAAACAAAAATACAGTCTTGGGGAGCCTTCTGGGTCTGCAGAGCTCATCTCAGTACCAGTGCTGTCTGTGGTCAATGCACAGGTTGGGAAGCACCGAGGAGGTCCGGAGAGTTGCACAGCAGCATCCTCATTACTCAGGGGCCACAGCGTGGTCAGAAGATCGTTGGTTGTGGAAGGTACGTGCAAAGGTCCTCAGCTGGTAGGGGGACTTCAGAGGACAACACGGACTACCAGCAGCTTTCCAGGCTCTGACTTTTGGGGCTGGGCCCTGGATTGTCTGCTCAGCCTCAGGGGAAACAGGTTTTTTTTTTTGTCTATGGTTATTCTGAAAGACACACAAGGGAGCTGAGTCACACTGTGCTTCTCTTTCCCTTACCCATCCAAGTGGATGGCCCTTCTCTTTCCCTTATCTATCCAAGTAGATGGCCCAATATGGAGTAGCCAGACCATGGGTCAGAAGAGAAAGATCTAGGGATCTGTACTTCTTAAATTGTTCTCTAGCACCACAGACAAGAGTTCAGCCTGCGTCTATCATTGCAAGTGCTTCCCTTAGTTCAAAGTAGTCCTTGTCATTTGTTCTTCGGGGTAAACTTCCAACGCATCAGTGCGGTTCCAGCAAGTTTGGTGTGAAATGTGGATCCTGAGACATTAACTGATTTCCAGGCCCGGAAAAGGTTCAAATCTACTTGAACTTTTGCTACAAGTCAAATTTAAATTGCCAAACCTGAAGAAAGCAGACAGTGTTCCCCCACTATCTTTTGCGCAGCATCCAAAAATAACCCACAGTTCTTGTTCTTCATAATTGCAACCAGAATCCCCATTTCAAGCACCAATCCAGTACAGGCATGGAGAAGTATTTCCGCTGTGTATCCTGTAGCCTACCTAAGTATGAAAATCGAGTTTGTTTTCAGCAAGTTGGTGTTTGTGGTGCCTTGCGGCGTGTTTAAGAGCAGAGCTGCCTGTGCTTTCTGCTCAGTGATGCTTTGGCTACTGAGCTGCTTCTTTACCTGTTCCCTCTCTTTGTTTCAAGACCTCAATGCTCTTAAGTATATATCTACGTGTTATTCTTGATAATGAAGACCTGGAAGATATTTTAAAGACAAAGATGATGAAGTACAGCATCTCTTTACTTCCTTTCCCCTTTCCTCTGCCCAAGCACAGAGTCCCTCTGCAAGGAGGTCTTACTTGATTTACTATATATTTATGTTTTAAAAATCTTCCTACCATCTGAAGCTGTTGGCTCCAGTTTGGGCTTTTTTTGTGTGTTGTTATTGTTGTTGTTGTTGTTATCCTCTCAAGAGAAAGAAACTATGTGGGTTTCCAAGTTCTTGAATACATGTCAAATAAAACATTCCAAACAATTATTCAAGCTGGTAATAAGCAGTGAGACATCCTTCCTGTAGAGAAGCTGAACAATGGTTTCCTCTGACAGAAGCAAAATATTAGGAGCCTTCCATGTGTTGGTGCTGATTTAAACGGCGGCAACATCTCCGAGTGGGATAGGAGGCCCCAGCAAGTATCTGGATATCCTCCGGGAAGAAAAGCTCTGCGGGTAACACCCAGACTCCCCCCGACATGCCATAAAGTTCTGGGAGTTTTCTCCTTGTCTCCTCAACATCCTCCAGTTTTGAGAGCGTTTGCTTCCTTCCCTGGCTTTTTTAATCCTTCCCAGCACATCCAGCCCTTCTGTGGTTTACCCCGAACGCCCCAGGGAGGCAGGTGAGCCACCCTCCACCTCGAACGCCAGGATGACCTCCAGGGAGGAGCAGCGCTGGCTGAACTTGGCCGCCAGTTTGACCTGCGTCCCCACGGCCCCGGTGAACACATCCCCTTCCCAGACCGCGTTTGGGGTCTGCTGCAACACCGTCTTCTCTTGCCCGAGGACAACAGCTTGGTAGGCTTTCGGCACCTTGACCCTGAACCGGACCCAGCTCCGCTCTCGGAGCGTCCCCGTGCGTGGCTCTAGCAACACGCACCCTCTCCTCCACAGGCTGTACACCCTGGGGAAAGGAGGCCAGCTGGGATCGGAGAAGCAGCGTATAACGTAGTCACAAATATGGACGAAGTCCTTGTGGTCCTTGCTTCTCCCAAAAAGCCCCACTTTGTAGGTGCCCGACTCGGGGAGCGCAACGCACACGCTGACTTTAGTCCTCAGGTGGGTGACCAGGAGGTACCTCTCCAGGGGGTACGTGGTGCGGATGACTTTGTCCTTACTCAAGCTGGCGGTCACCTCGAGGTCGGCGGGCGTGTGGAAGGTGATGTTGCACTTCCCCAGCTTGGTGGTGATGACGGGGGCCGAGTGGCTGGGGTTGGAGAGGCCATGGCTGCTGGAACTGATCCCGCTCCCGCAGTGCAGGCTCAGTCCCGAGGGGAAGAGCTCGTTCTGGTTGACGGGCCTCAAACAACGAATGAGGAAATTGGCGGCATTCCTGAACGTGATGCCTCCTAAATCTTTCACAAACACGGAGAGCCGGTAGTAACCTTGGAAAGGGCAGAGCACGTGGAAACTCAGTTTCTCCTCCTCAGCTTGAGCAGCAAGGCATTTCTTGCTCAGAGCGGCGTCTAAATCTTTATTAACCAGCTCATACGTGGCAAGCAAGGGTCGGGATGTCTGGAGAGTCAAGAGCAAAGCTCCCTGTGGAGCAACAAGCAGCTCCCCTTTGTGGCTGCTCTCCCTGATGCCAAAATCTCTCACCTTTTGGTGAAGGCCCCAGAAATTAAAAGGGTTTTCAGGCAGTTTCTCTCCATTGCGTGGCTCCAGGCATTGGATCTGATAGGAGCACACCCAGTTGTAAGGGTCCTGAGAGTCGGCGTGGCGCGCGAAGATCATGAGGTCGAACAAGCCCTCGGTTGGGGGAGTCACCTTGATGGTCGTGTTGTTCTCGGACACCGTCATCATTCCGTGAACTGCGCCTACATCCTCTCCGTTTTTGGAGCCCTGGAGTTTGGAGAGCTGGTAGGTGAACTCTGTTGGGTGGGTGCTCCCCAGCATCACTGATACCTCCCCATGGGCTGTAGAAGGGTGAACAAAATACCTTTTACAACCTCTTCATCTGCAGCGTAACACATTCACTTTTGCAGTGTTGAACCAAATCACCTGCACGGGAAACAGAAACCTGATTCTCCTTCTCTTTTTGCCTCTACCTGTTGAAGGACCTGAGCAAGACTCTTCCTCACCTTTTACCATTTTTCTCCCCTTGCTGAAAGAGAAATGATGATACCACTAGATCTGGAGATGAAGGGGACAGGTACAAATAGTTATCCTTTGGGCCCTGAGACACCTAAAACTAAGCTAATGTTGTCCCAGATGGGGTAATTCTTGCATAGGTTCTTGAGGTGGACTCATTCCTCTAAGCTGCAGGTCTTATACTGTGGTGTCAAACCAACAAAGCAGCTGGGAGGATCAAAATGTCCCAGCCTGGCTGGTAGGAGATCCCACATCACTGCCGCATTTTAGGAATGAATTTAATTTTTCCCATTATTACTATTATTAAAATATTTTTTCTAAATTTTGGCCTCACCAAATCACAAAAATCCACAAGCCTGTGGCTTAGAGTGTGTGCTAACCAGGGAGGAGGGGAGAGCAGGAGGTCCAAAGGAGACGTGCGTTGGTATAGGTACCTGGTGGTGGTACCATGGTTGGTGGGTAAGGGCTGGGGCTCTTTCCCAATGACTTTTGTTCCTCGGGTGGACATAAGCAATCTCCTGCTCAGGACCACCATCCAACCTGCTCCCCCAGGCAGAAGGGGTAGTTGGATGATTTTTTTGCAGTGGAGACAAGGCAAGGTTTTGCAAGCGCTGAAGTCTTGGACCTGAAGAAGATGGGACTGTCTAACCAGCAGGCTGCTTTCAGCACGAGGTGAGCTACATCACCCCATGTGAAGCCACAGGTACTGGGGGAGCCTGGCTAGAAAACCCCAGTTTAACGGTATTTTACACCTTTTTTTTTTCTCCAGGTATAGATGAAAGCATGAGAAAAATGGCCACAGAGAACAAGACTTTGAGTCCTTTTGCCCTTGAAGGATCCCAGAGTTCTTCACAGAGCCTGGCACCGGCACATAGATGTACTGAGATGCGTGCTTAAACCCGCCATCCTCAAGGTCTGTGGAAATTAAGCCTGCTCTTCGTTACCCAGGGTCCCTAAGTGCCCCAGGATGGCTTGTCTCACGTCCAGAGTGCGGCTGCTCTGTATCGCCCTATCCTCACCACGTTTTTGTTGGAGAGAATACCAAGCAATGGCATTGCGGGAGCCTACGGTTGGTATCAGCACGCGTGCTGTGCACAATGTTCGTTTGTTTTGGGTGCTAACATAAAATGACAAAAGACTCCAGATTCATGCTGAAAAAATTGTCCCTTGCTAATTATTAGATTATGAAATGTGTTTCATAATCTAATGAATAATGGGGGGGGATGACTTTTTTTTTTTCCCTGTTTGAATCTGGATTTTTTCATTGTTTGCCCCACAGTTTTTGTTGGTAGGTTGAAACAGAGATGTGAAAAGAATGGGAAGGCTGGGTTTTATTTGTGCCTTGCCTGTTAAAGCTGTGACTTGGCTCACACAGTAAGTGCAAACAATTCTCTCCTGGCAAGTGTTCAGCGGAGACATTACTGATGACAGACTTTATTAACTGCAGGTTTGCTTGTTATTAAATTCGCTCTATGCTAGTTTCTGAAGCTGCTGGCCTGGCCGGCTGCATCATATTAGGATCTTTAGGAAGAAAGAAAAGAACAGAACATTGTATGCAGCAGAGCCAGCGATGATGAGATAGGGAAGCCAGCAATGCATTTCGGTTTGGGAAGGAGACCCAAGGAGATAATTAATGGCTACGTTTAAAACAAACATTTGTTTGTTTTATTGAGTTAATTCAAGCCATGCGCTAGAGATTCCCGGTTTCCAGGGAGGCCAGGTGAAGCTGGGGATGTGTTCCCATGTCAGCACGCTCAGTGCTGCAGGAGGTCAACGTATGTTGCGTTAATTGTTTGGGGGAAAAAACCACCATTAAAGTGCAGGCATGTTTCTAATTTCTGAAAGCCTTGTTTAAAAGGCTTCCCTTCCCCTCTCCCACCCTAGCTATTGTATCTACAGCATGCCACCAATGACTGCCTTTCTATTAAAAAAAAAAAAAAAAAAAAAAAGTCTTAATTCCATAAGACTGAATACCCTTCTTCGCTGCGGTTACTAGCCCTAACGGCCTGGGCAATGTTAGCAATTAAAAAGGCTGGGTGCCAGGTATTTCCTGAAAATCAGGTCCCTTTGCAAGGTGTCCTACCTTCAGCTTCCATCAGGTACTGATTTGTGGGAGGAATCTTGGCTGAAAGCTTTTAAGCTTTTTAAGCGGATGGGAGCTGCTCAAATATAATAGAGCAGGAATTGATCCACAGTAGCCAAAGGGGGAAAATAGGCTGATTTTGCACCGAAGATCTCGAGCGTTTTTGCACTGAGATTGCCTTAGATGCTTAAGTGTACCCTGTAAATTGATGGCTTACTTCCATCAACCTAGATCAATATAACCATAGTTTTGCATCAACAAAAGCAGACATCTGGTTTGGTTCACAATCTGGGTTTGCAATTTGGTGTTTTAAGCACAATTCTGATATGAGGCTGGCTGTTGAGGCTAATTGCAGTAGTAAAACTGTTTAGGTTAGGTCCAGGAATACAGTTCTTCCCCTCCACAAGATGAGAAATTCACAGAAGGGGGGAAAAGTTGGCATTTTTTTTTCCTGTTCTAATGGAAAAATCTAGTTTCATCTCAGTTTTGGAGGAAAAAAGAAAACTGTGCCTGGTAGCCCAGGTCACCCAGTGAGTTTTGTGGTTGAGGGACAGGAGTTCCTCCAGCCAAGGGGGTGCAAAGGAGTGATGTAGCTGGAACGTGCCAGGCACGTTTGCTTCCCTAACATCTCTCCCCAGGTCCATTTTGGCTCATGGCAGCTAGTGGCCAGCGAGGATCCAAAGCCCTGAGCTGCTTCTGAGCTCCATCTCTATGTCTTTTGGCTATCAAAAGCGGGGTGTGTGTGGGAGAATAATGAAATACTTATTTTTCCCCATTCTTCCCTTTGGGCTTCTGTACCACCCCTAATGATATTTGGTATGAGTCTATGTTTTGCAATTTATCGCCTTGGCACACAGATGAAGGGACTGGTAGGACTACTGATCTCCTGGTTTTCCTCTGACACCGCAAACGTGGTGGGGTTTCGGTTTATGCCTTGGACCCTCCCTGGTGGCCTGAACCTGAAAGGGGTTTCTCCAAGTCTCCAAAGATCTCATAGTGCTTCTCCACCGCAGAACCTCAGAGCATCCTGGGGAGGGGACTTGGTCTACCTCTACCCAAGGTCACACAGCACCTACGTGGCAAAGTCCCCATAATGCTGCATAAAAATCAGCATCAACCTTTCAGCTGTTCCCAGTTTAATTTGATTTGCACAGACCACTTACTGCCTAAAAGGTCCACGATAGCCCATCTTGGTAAAGCCCCAGCATCCTGGAAATACTGGAGGAGTTTGATTTCTGGGTAAGTAATAACCTCTCTCAATCAAAGGCTTTACAGTGTGCCTTGTCTGTCATATTCATTTTCTGTAAGCCTGACAGCTCCCCTCAATCTGAGATTGTTTTATCTCCTAGCTTGCTGTCCTGATAAAATAACTTGCAGGAAAAATCCATATACTCTTGGGACCATCCATGGGACTGGGTGTACAAAGGGTGTCCAGGTAAAAAGAAGATGATGTTGTATCCAACCTGAAAAAATCATCATAAAACTACAATCAAGGAAAACCAACTCCACCCCCCTCCCTTCATTTTCAAAAAATGGGACATGAACATCTCAGGCCATGTTTTATCTGGGAGTCTCCCTCCCCAGCTTATAAGAACACAATGAGGATTGTGTCTCAGGTACGTTGAAGCTACTTTGCTACCGTTGGTGAATTAAGATGGGAAAAGCCAGGCACAAAAGGGCTTAAGTGATTCGGCTCAATTAACTATAATTTATGAATCCTAATTCCCAGTTTACTAATCACAGTATCACACAATGGCTGTGATTTCAGAAATTGCTTAAATGTGTGCCTCTGCTCCACTAGATGTTAAACACGTGCATAAAAATAGACAGATGGGCCATTTTTGAAGGAGAAATGTTTTTCTCAGCCCGGACTTATTTCTCAAAAGCAAGTAAGTGAGCTTTTATATATTCCCAGAATTTAGCCCTTGCTTTGCATTTACCTGTTTTGAGGAGGGAAGTGTTTGGAGAAAGGAGGCAGAGCTGAAGTCTGAAAAACTCTGAAGTTTTAAAAACTCTCTGCTCAAAGTCTTCCCGCAAGATGGGGGGCTGCAGAAGCTGCCATTGGGGGTCCTCTGGCCAGTGGGTCTCAATGAAGTGCTCAGGGTCAGTAAGGAAGAAAAAATCGTCATGCCTGCTAGGTGAGAGGAGAAGACACCACGGAAGGAGCAAGAACACCCTTAGCATCCCGAGTGGTCACGACACACGACTCTAAGGGAAGGGAGCTTCCTCCACACCAGCAGAGCTGCACCAGCTTCAGTAAGGGAGGACCGAGCTCTCATTTGGCATTTCATTTTCTGCTGCCCTTATTTTCTCTCTCTCTTTCCTGTAGAGATGCCCAGAGCTGAAACTGCTGTCCCCGGCCTTGTAACAGACCTTTTCCAGCAGCCGGTTAAGATGACCCTATGAGCTGCAGAGGAGTTAATTCTACTGAGTGACTCCTCTACCAAGGCCTGTTACTTGAGGATATATTTCAGTATGATGTCTGATCTTGGTTTAAAGCTCTTCCAAGAATTTTCATACGATTTAAGAAACAAAATGCATCTTGGTTCCAATTTGAATGTGCCTAACCTGACTTTCCAAATATCACGCCTGCTTTGGTGTTTGCTGAGTGGGTCAACCTGCAGATGCGTGCTCAGCCTTGTATTGGGGTCATCCTGTGAAACCCTGTTGCATCTGTTGACCTGAAGGTTTTGAGGACACTGTGTTGGACCCACAAGAAGCTATTATCTCTGCCTGTTGCTCTAGGTGATGTTTCATTTTCCTTCTCCTCTTTTCCCTATGCTCAGCTAAAAACAACCCACACTCACTGGTGTCTTAAACTGTTCTCAGCAAGATAATTACCAATTAGAAATTCCACAATTATTTCATTATGCATTATTAGAGAAAAAAAAATTAAAAATGCAATCCCATAAGACAGTTAATGGAAATTATTAAATTTTACAAATAACTTTCATGAGAGTCATTATTTGCTTAGCATGGGCTGAGAAATCTCAAGTAATTACATATGGAACCACATAAGAGCAAAGTTGCTGTGATAATGAGGATTTGTTACTTCGTAAGTGACGCTGATTGCAGATGGAAAACAAGTTGCGGGGGGGAGTTGTCATCTGAAAAGTTACTGCCCCAGCTAAGGGAATAAGGCACTTCACGTAGATGTTTACACGTAGGTGATGCGTGTTTGCATGAGGTCCCTGAGCACCCGCCGTAGTTGAGGATGAGCAGAATAGCTCTCTGGACCTTCTGCAAGTAGCCTCTGGGAGTGTACCCAAAAATAGGGGCCCAAGGCCAGGTGAACCCAGACTTTAAGGAGTATATTGGAAGGGTTGGGATGGCCATTCTGGGGTGTATCCAAAATCAGGCTGAGCCTTGTCCATTTGTGTTGGGGACCACGTTTCCAATGATGGCAGGGGCAGGGGTGTCTCACCTGGGCACGAACAACCTGCTCTCTTCATCCACGGTCCCTGCACCCCAGCAAGCATCCAGGAGGCACCACTGTCCTTCCAGCTCCACCGCGTTCCACATGTGGCTGCTCTTCTGCTGCTGGCACCACTGGCCTCCGCGGGATCCTGGGCATCGGCCAAGCCCTGGGACCTCCACGCAGCTCAAACCTGCCTCCCTGTCCAGGGAGAGCGAGCAGGGGAGATAACCGCAGACCAAACACTGCTTTGTGCTTGCTTTCTTGGAGAGAGCAACCCAACCTGCATGGTAAGTACAACCTCCTCCTTCCTAAAGCCAGGGCCCCACTCGTACAAGCTGTTGGCCAAATTCAGCTTTTATCCAGCCCCCCCCCCGCTTTCTCCACAGCTACTCCCAGCCCTCATCCCTCAGATCTCCGGTTCTGGTTAATTTGTCTGAACCATACATACTCCTCCATCCAAGTAGAGGAGGAAGGAGGCAGCTGCTGTGCCTGGGGATGTGGTGGGTAAATGATGGTGGTTGTGTGGCAAACCCCGTGCCAGATGTATGTCCCCACTTCACATCTGCAAGAGCACAGAAGAAGAAAGCCCAAGGTGAGTTTTACCTGCACATTTCCTGGCACAAATGGGCATAACCAGAACACACAGCTCTTCCTGTTTGCAGGACCTGCTCTGGCATGTGGATCTTCTGAGACAGCCCCAAGAAGCCGTCCACATCATATTCTAGGAAAGGGAGAATACCATGAAATTCAGGCCAATGTAAGGGCTTATTATTTCCATAACGATCCCATTCCTTCTCCTGCCCAACCCTATTTCTCTGCCTACCCACCCTGGAAGCCATGACAGCTCTTCTGTCCATCATTATTCAAGAGTTTGACAATTTCCCATACGAGCAAAGAATTGCCAAAGCCTTGGGGGAGTTGGGTTCCCAGTGCATGTAAAAAGCCGTTGCGCCATTCAAGTGAGGTACAGTGACAATCATATTGTCTCGCACACATGGATGTAGTAGGGTAAAGTAGCACGAAGCGAGTGCATTGTGCTGAGATTCCTGTGTCCCCAGATGACTGCTGCCAAGCGTAGCTCAGCCTCACCGAATTTGCATTATCAGGGAAACAGCCTGCAATGCGTTGAAGCTGAGTGCATGGGAGGCAGATGGGCTTTAGCGGGGTCTCTGGGGGTCTGGTACCCACGTACCAGTGAAGCAGGTGTCTTTTCCAGGATGGAGGGTCCCGTGGTGGGAACCAATTCCTACTCCAGGCACTTTCCTGAATTCAAGAGGGAATTCAATTCATGACTGCAGCAGGAATACTGCGGAGTCTCTATTCTGCAGGGCACGAAGAGCCTAAATCCAGGAGGTGGCATATGAAGAAAGGGCTTTTCACAGCTCCGCAAAACACTGGGACCAGACTTACCGATGTTGTGGCAGAGCCAGAACCATATTGCCCGCATCGTCTCCAGTTTGCTCTGGGATTTGGCAGTGATCAAGGGAACGATGGCCTGGACGGACAACCTGGCGTGCCCAGACTTCAGCTGCAATGGAGAGGATGGGTGAGTTAAAGGGAATCTGGGTGTCACCGCTGCGTGGGTGGGTGCCCGCTCCACATGGCAGGCTCACTGGAAAGAAAATGTACACCACAAAAACCTCAAAGCTGCATTTCCCCCCCACCCCCGCAGAAGTTAAAACGCAAAAATACTGTTTGTGGTAGAGCAGAGTGTTTTCCCCATTTTCTTAGGCATGGTTTTATAAAAGCCCGAGGGCTGGAGTTGCAACCTGGAGGAAACAGAGGTGGCATTTCCCATTCCTGTGGAGCAGCTGGTTGGGATGTACTGGTGCCCATTCTGTCCAGTCCATCGTGTCCGCTGGCCCAGAAGGTCTTGTCCTAGAGGTGGGTCTCTCCAGTGATGCTATTCTGCAACACTTAACTAGGGACAGCGTGTTTCCAGCCCCGCACCGATTAACATCTCAGTGTATTTATGCGGAAGAGGACCAGACTTGTGGCTCAGATGCTCATTTTGAGGATGTGAAACCTCACTCAAACCCGTGCACCAAAATGAGCGGAGAGAAGGTTTTTGCCCTTAGCACTAAAATTTCACCAACTTTTTAATCCATACCTGACCCCAAAGAAAGTCTTTCTGCCCCTTTCCTCCCATTCACACATTCACATTTGTGGGGTCTTCCCTCCTTTGTGATAGCACAAACATTTTTAGCAGCAGGCTTTTCTTTCGCTGGGTTAAATTTAGTCCAGCTCGTTTCTGCAATGTCCTGCCCCTGCTATTTCATTCCTCAATTACTTTCCTGCCCCAACCATCTGTAAGATAGTTTCACATATATGGAAATTTCTTTCTTTTTGCTTGTGGGAAATGTTGTTTTTGTAACGGCCAAAGATTTTCCTGGGGATGTGGGTTTAAAAATGATAGTGCAGCTAGGAGAGCACCTATTTCAAAATGATGGTGCTCCTGCTGGTCTCTTGCATTTCTGTCATGAGGTTGTTATGAGTATGTAGCTTCTAGGCAAACAAATAATGTTAATTATTCCCAAGGAAAAAAATAATACTCAGCCATTAAATATCTAGCTACCTGCTTCCCTGTTGGCACATCTTGGTGCAAATTGAGCCCAAGTCCATGCTATTCTTTGTTTCAGTCAGAGATGGTAAAAAGTAGGTCCGAGACTGAGTGTTGCAATGTTCCCAAGTAATCCCGGTCCCGACTATGCCTGAGGACCCCGAAGAAATGGGTCGGAGCATCTTGTGTTGCAGTAGCTGCTGGCTCCACCTGAGTGTTTGGAGTTGAAGGATGGAGCTGTTTTCTCCAAAACCACCCAGGCAATGATCCTGCCAAGACTTTTTTCACACGATTAAGGTGGATACATGCAAGCAGTCCACAGGCTACTCCTAAATGGCCAGGAAACAGGTTTGGCTTTGTGCCTGCGCTGCCTGGGGCTCTCCCATCCACCACCTTCTCCCTGGGGACCGGCCGCAGGGCTTGATGCATGGGGAGAAGGGACAATCCTGTATCCCCACAGCACCGCTGGCCAAGCAGGAGCCGTCACCAGGGGTGCAATACCCTACTCATAGGTGGTCAGTAAACTGCTCTGCTACTGCTTTTGACAGCAGCAATTCACAGCTAAGGGGAAGAGACGAAGCGCACCAGGTTTTAGTGCAGCTAGCACTTTGAATAAACAGGGAAACAAGTTGTTCTCACGACTCCTCGCTGCCTTGGAGGTATTTTTGGTTGTTTATTACTCTCTTTTTCCTGTCTTCCAACTCCCTCCTCCTCTCTTCTCTTTTTAATAGACTAGGTAGACTCTGAAATCCTCAAGCATCCTTCTTCCCAAGGGAGATTAGCCTCAGGCTAGGTACAAATTACAGGTTTCAACAGTAACGGAGAGCACAATTATTCCTTGTGCCTCTTCGCTCTCACTAAGGAGTTGCTGTATAAGCTGCAAACACTGCGTTGGTTCAGCTTTCGCTGCTTAGGCAAATTGTGTTGACCCTGGGGGAGAGATTACACTGCCAGTGCGTGGTTCAGGTAACAGGAAGGAATTACAAAATTCAGCGCTCCCCTTCTGGGCTCTCGAGCTTCCAGTAAGTGGGAGCATCATATAACAGCAGATATCCTGAAAAGAGGACACAACCAATGCCTCCTGCTTGAGGAAAAGCAGGACTTGGTCTGCCACAGATAGGAAGGGGTTGGTGGACACAGCCAGACTGGGTGGTTATTGCTGGCTCTGCGTGATTTGTATGCAGCAGCATGCTGGTTCACCAGCTCCTAGGCTAACTAAACACAGCCTGTGCTGCCTCCGGGCATCCTGTGGTCTGAGTCCCTTCTTCTCCCCCTTGCACCCTTCCTGGAAGGTTTCCCAGGATCCCTCAACCCCACTGCAATCCTGTTTGGGACCCTGAAAAAAATCCTATCCCATGATGAAACCAGCCCTTCTTCCCAGTTTTGCATGGTGAGCTGCAGCAAGCGCTGCAATATTGTAGCTACGCACCGGTGCTGGCCTTGGGTGGGCAGCAGATCTTCAGAGGTAGCACAGCAATCTTTGGCCATGGTTAGGACAAATTCACAGCCCAGGGCCTTGTGAGATCTCCTAGTTTTGCTGTAAGGCACCATCTTGTCAGCCGAATGTTAGGATGTGGATCTGGTGATGGCACCATCTCTGCTCCTACTGAAGGACACCAGGACCTACCTGCTGGCTCAGGTGTAGGACGTGGGTATCTACGTGGCTGAAAACCTTCGAGTCAGAGAAGAGATCTCTCCTGGTCTTTCTCTGGGGATTTTTAGCCTGCTTCTCTTCTTCCAGGCTGCTAAGCCCTTCCTTGGGAAGGAGGGCTGGAGAGCAGCTTCCCGCGGTCACAGGCGACTTCTGCAGTAGCTTTTGGAAGGCAGTCGTTTTGCTGCTGCTGTTAACTTTGTTGGCCCAAAATGTGAAAACCGCCTTGGAGGGGGAATCCTTGGGCTCATCTTTTACTTTTTGTGTAGCCGAGACTTTCTCTACCATCCCCTCCTTGTTCCTGTTCGTGTTGGTGACTCGGTGAGGGAATTTCTCTGAGGTCTTCCAGCTGATCTCTCCAGAAATGTGTCCCAGGGGAAAATTGCCATTACAGACATCTGACATCTGAGCTTCCCTCCAGCCAGGCAAGATGTTTTCTGCCTGGCATGGCATTGCATTTTCTCCGTTGTTCCTGGGATGGGCCCATCTCGACGTGCTTTGGGCAGTTTGTTTTTCATGCTGGTTGCCATTCCTGGAGCGATGAGAGGGAATCATCTCTTTTCCTTTGATAGGCTGAGATTTGGATGACTTGCCTCTGTCATAGCTGGTCTTCATCTGTGCAGTGGGTAAGGGGGTGAAGAAACCACGGAGGTCTGCGGGTGGAAAGACAGCTGATTTTTTTCAAAAGAAGAATGTGCTCTGCTCCGATTACTTCAGAGCCTGCTTGTCTATATGGTTAATTACAGCAAATCAGGATTTGGTCAGCTGGGTTTAGCCAAAAGTACTGATTTTTTTCTTATTTCCAGAAGTAAGTTGGGATGGCAATGCCACAGAGAAGCCCTTGGCCTGTTTCTAAGTGCAAATAATGTTTTTTTTTTTCTCTGGATAGTTGAAGATCCAGTGGTGGGCTATCAGCAGTTACATCTCTGCACTGGAAAGGAATGGAAAAATCAGGGTTATTCCTTTCACAAAGAAATGGCAAGGAGACATTTACATGTGTTGGAAGGGTCTGCAAGTGGGTGCAGGGAATGGGTGGGTGCCTCAGATTCCCTACATGAAACGAGGAACTAATCACATAGCATTTCTCCTTGCCCCCAGAGCCAGGAATCAAGAAGAATAAAGAATTAATATAATTAGCGTTTTGGTGCTCCAGAGAGGTACATCTGCCAGAAAATCTTTTCTTTAGGAGGACCCCCACCTCCCACCCAGGATGTTTTTGTTTTGCTCAGGTTCACTTCTGCCATTCAGGATCTGCAGAAAAACGTCATTCTTATTATTATTGCTTTGCACTTGAAATGTAGGTGTGTTCAGTGAGAAGTCCACAGGAGAAAATACGTGAAAAAGTGGAAGGAGAGGTGCAGTCCAGGACTGATGAGGCTTTGGGGTTAAAGCTGTGGGTACAGCCAGCTCTTGCATGCCCTCAACATCTGCACAGCGCTCACTAGTTTTATCTTGGTTTAGCTTCTATTTGCTGTTGTTGTTTTTAATCATAAAATGACTATTTGTGCAATGCAAACAGCAGAGCCTGCTGTGAGCCACTTAGCGTAGCCCAGAAATGTCACTCTCCGTATTCATCCAGCCTCTCTCATGCGGAGGCAGACTGGGTTTTCAACAGCCGCACTGGGGCACTGGCCTCGCTCTTCCAGGAAAGTGGAATGTCACTCATCCCTCTCTCTGCTACCCTGGTTTTCCCCTCCCTGCTTGGGACTGAGGCTTGCGGAGGTAGGACAGCCTTGTCCAGAAGGGATAACAGATCGTGACCGCTCCAGCCTTGCCGAATTTTTTTTTTCTTATTAACATACCCATGCACGTACAAACATGGAGAGGATGCAAACGGCACCAATGAGTTAATCCAGCGCTGGATGCTCAGATAACCAGAGGATGCCCCAATGGGAGGATGTTCCCTAGATAGGTCCTGACTGCAGGGGATGTTTTTCTTTGCAGGACAGCCATACCGGAGCCCAAGCCACGGGGTTTTTGCACGGCCCGCCGAAGCCGTACGTTCTCTATTTACTCCCGGACCACATCTGAGCCTGAAGAGACGAATTGTTCGTGCCCAGCTGTTGACACGTTCAAGTTGTCCTTGTGCGTGTGAGCTGCGGTCGCTGCTGGGCTGCTCTCCCATCCCCAGGCGCAGACACCCGCTGTCACAGGCAGAGAGGGATTTTGCCTGCCACTTTCTAAGTGAGCAACAAGAGGCCGCTTCTGAATCCTTCGCGGTCATTACCTGACGTGAACTGGAGCGTGGTAACTCAAAAAAATAAATCCCAGCAGATGCCAGGAGCCCCAGGCTTTCTCCGCGTGCTTCGGCAGGGCTTGCTTCTGCAAAGTGTACCCTGCGTCGGAGGTACTGGGGGGCTCTAAGCCCAATTTTTCCACAGCTGTGCCTTCTGAGCATAAGTCTCTGTGCTGCCTTCCCACATGGCATTTGGGAGGGGAGTAGCTTGGGACTGGGGTGGAAGATGCCCCCTCAGCGCTTAGCCACAGTCTCAGAAAAAACAGGTTCTCTCCAGGTGCCTGGAAATGTGAAAATCCCCGCTTGTCTGGTTTTATTTTTTAATCTGAGCACTTTTTCTTGGGTTCAGACCAAACGTTTCATTTCAATTCCATGTCACTTCTGTATTTATGGCTTCAAAAGAAATTTAAGCAAAAGCACCGCTTTGATATTAGCCTAAACAGTTGCCTCTCCCCATGCCTTAAACACGATGCTTCGTACAAAACCCCTACCTCAGAAATCCCTAAATCACTGCTCACTGACAGTGACAGAAGAGGCTAACAGGGGACTGCTGCTTTCTTACTTTCCCCACAAATTTAATCCATGGTTGGAGAGGACGGATCTTTGAGAGCATTGATCTTAGTACAACCTCCGCTCGCACCTGCAGGGTGGCCAGCCCCTTTCCCATGTCCCGTAGTGCCCAGGAGGTGATAACACATTAATCCATGAAACGCCAGCTCCGGAGGGGATATTTCAGCCCGGAGATGCCGTTGCAGAGGACTCGGGAGGGGTGGGAGAAGGACTGGCTGCTGCTGGGGTTCGAACAGGAGAATCACCCCATGCCTTCCCCGGGACGGTTGTGCTATCAGCAGGCTCTTGACTCACATTCCCAGGCAGGCATTTCGGTCTGCCCTGACCACGCTCCGAACAGATAAATGGAATTTTCAAGTACCCCGGGCAACATTATCGCCGGCGTCTCTGTGCGGTTTCAGTGTTGGGAGTACAGAAATTGCTTTGCCTTTATGAGCTGTAATGGCAGCAGCTTAGGGGTATAACGGGTCGAGTGGAAGATCTCCACAAGACGAGCAGAGAGAGACGGTCTGACATCTCTGTAGCATCCTTCCCGTGGTAACTGGCCTGGCAGGGGGGTGGAGAGGGAAAGGGAAATGCCGTGGGGAGTGCTGAGTTGGCAAAAGAGCTGTTGGGGTGCGGAGGGTTTGGGGTGAGGAAGGTGGAGGTGGTCAGGAGATGGGGGAGAACCATAAAGAGGTCACCAAAGCAGAGCCACGCTGGACCCTGGCCACTCCACGTGGGGAATGTGGCACTTTTTGTCCTGCTGTGGTACAGGCAAGGAAATGGATGGAACTGAGGGAATAAATGCAGAGAAATTTCCAAGGGAAATGTTCTCCGGTGGGTCTGTGCGGCGTCCCTGGAGAGACCCAGAGCAGCGTGCGCGGGGGCTAACGGCAGAGCCGGCAAAGCCTTTGAAAAAGGGGCATATTCCTACTCACCCTGCTCGCAACACAGCTGTGGCTCCCCACCGTTTGCAAAAGGCAGGCAGCTCCCGGCAGCCCCCATCCCTTTTATACACGTGCCAAATCAGGACCGCCTTTATTTTTTATTTTTTTTTTCCCCCCACTTTGCTAATGTCAGGAGGGCTAAAAATACTGTAAAGTGCCGGCGAACGTGCTAATGTTGCTGCTGCCAACCAAAGCCTCTGCAGGCCTGGCACTTCTGCAGAGCGTAGGGGCTAGGGTGTATTTACAGGAGGGATAGGGAGAGATAAGAGGCTTTCCCTTATCAGCGGCCAGGCTTTGGCAGGGTAGCAGTGGCTGGCTCTGCTTGTCTGGCTCGAGTCTGTCCCCCCTGCCTGGGGAGGGCAGCTGCCTGTGGGAGGTAGTGCAGCCTATCAGTTTGGGGATTTCTGCAAGGTTGCTCCTGCCTTGTTTGGGGTTTTTTTTTGGTTTGTTGTTTTTTTTTTTTTTTTTCTGGGTAGCTTTCACTGCGTCCTTATAGCGCTTTGAATTTCACCATCCTGGCTTTGCCCTGGTAGGGATCTGGGGAAAGCCAAGAGCAGAATTGTGCTCTGGTGGGGTTGTCCTCTCTCCCCCTCTGCTCGTTAGTACTGCTTGGAAAGATCTTACTGTCTTGCGAGATGCTCGTGGAAGCAATTCACGCCACCTTTGCAATCATCTGCACCTGTCCTGAACTTATTGCGTCCCTGATTTTCCCACTCTTCTGCAAAATTCCCTGTGCCATCGGGCTGCATCTGCAGGGTTGGAAGGGGAAGTTTTTATTCCGGCTTTGCACAGCACAGGCTGCTTTGCAGCCCTCGTCTTTAGCTTGGTACCCTGGGGAGTCCCCAGTGCACATCAGGATTAAGAACACTGTCTCATAGAGGTGACCAAAAATTTGAAACACAGATGTTGGAGTATTGTTCTTTATTATTATCTAACTATGTTCCACTAAGTGGCATCATATCCCTTGTTTCTGTTCACTCATCTTAACTCTGTCTCCAAGTATTGAAAATTTTCTTCATCAAACAGACAGGAAATAATAAGGGAGGAAACATATTTGCCAACTGAATGGAAATGTATTTTTGGAAGAATTTTTCCCAGTTTTTGGCTGAAAGCGGGGAGGGAAAAAAAAGGAGAAAATTATTACTTTGGAAAAGAGGAGAAACATTTCATTTAAACTCCCCCCAGATCTTAGCCCCCCCCGGTTCGCTCCCTTTACCTGGGGTTCAGAAACCGCAGCCTCCTGCTGCTGCAGGTTCTCCCCAGCTCCCCTCTGGGTGCGGGGTTGGCTCTGGTTCGGATGCAGCGGACACCACACCCGGCTGCTGGAGAGCACAACGTGTCATTTGGGTCCCAGCAACGAGACCTTCCTAACCTACAGAAAATGGTTTCAAAACGAAATTTTCACAGCGAGGGGGTTTTGGCAGCAGGAGGCTGGCAAAGGAAAGTCCAGGGTCTTTGGGGAGAGAACACGAGATGCTCAAAGATGTTTCCCGTTACGTGTGGTCACTAATGGGTCTGGTTTGCTATTTGTCACCCTGCGCTGGTCTCTACCCAGTCCAGAGACCTACTGAAACACTGTAAAAGGCATTACACCCCCCTGGCTAATGTAGTTTTGGAGCCAAGGTATGAGTTCAAGCCTCTAGGTAGACCTATGGAGAGCAGTCTGGCCATGGTGGTGCCCACTGTCAGTGGGACCCTGGTTCTTCAGTCTGGGAAATCAGTGACATCTCACCTGGGTGCTGGCCATGTCCTTCCAGTGGCTACAGAAACAGATTTGGCTCATCCATGCTCACCAACGAGACAGATAAGGTGAGGTTGAACTTTGGTCTCTGGTACGCAGCGAGTTGTCGCCGTCCTTGCTGTGGGACTCTTGCTAGATGATGCCTGAGGGGTGAACTAAAGCTTTTGCAATTGAAATAGAAGGAAAAAAAACACATCAGACAGACCAAGGGATTCACCAAAAAAGTGACGAGCTGTCGTGGTTTAACCCCAGCCAGCAGCTAAGCACCACGCAGCCGCTCACTCACTCCCCCCACCCAGTGGGATGGGGGAGAAAAATCGGGGAAAAAAAGGAGTAAAACTTGTGGGTTGAGATAAGAACAGTTTAATAGAACATAAAGAGAAGAAACTAATAATGATAGCAATAACACTAATAAAGTGACAGCAGTAATGATAAAAGGATTGGAATATACAAATGATGCACAGTGCAACTGCTCACCACCCGCCAATCGACGCCCAGTTAGTCCCCGAGCGACAATCCCCCCATTCCCCCCAGTTTATATACTGGGCATGACATCACATGGTATGGAATACCCCGTTGGCCAGTTTGGGTCAGCTGCCCTG
>JANHGO010007302.1:0-20182 GCA_024606505.1 Aquila spilogaster | reverse complement strand
TCGAGAATGCCCCCGGGCATCGGGGCCAGCCGATCGACGAGGCGTTGGCCGACCATCCCCACCAGGAGTTCAAGCGGGTGCCGAGCTATCGCCCGCACCTGAACGTCATCGAGCGGTTCTGGCGGGTGCTCCGGCGGCGGGCGTTGCCGAGCGGGCCTCGCGTGTTGCTGCCCGGCGGGCGGCTGCGGGCTCCGCTACGGTCCCGCAGGGCTCGGGGTGGAAGTTTGCCGCGGTCCTCCCTGCCCTTTGTGCCCAAGGAATGACTGAAACAGCGCCTTTCATCCGCTGTTTCTTTCTGTGTGGGGAGAAAGCGTGCTGCTCAATCTAGCCGCTGTTTAATGAATTTCATCCTCGTAGGTGGACGCAACGTTGCAACGTTTGCATTACAAAAGCTCTGGGGAGATGTGTTCCCTTTTTTAAAACTGATTTGTGTAGAAATATAAACCAGGGAAGTACAACTCTGTTCATTTCAGTCTTTTTTCAAAAAGCAAGTGACCAGATAACATCTCTGAGATGGTTCAGTTTCAGTGTCTGCAGCGGTACAGCTTGCACCTATGAAGTGGTGAACTGTTATAAGTGAGGTGAGCTGTGTGGCATGGGTACCCCCAAGGGTTAATTTGTGTGTCTTTATTTGCATGTCCCTGTTTGCAGAGGGCTTTGCTTTTGTCCCTGTCAAAGCTCCTTTGCAGCACAGGCTACAGCCGTAACTGTGCAACTGTGTTCTCCTTACCTATCTTTTAATTACAGTGCTCACCCGCTATTCTCCTTTCTGTGCTCCTCTTAGGGACTCAGGGAGGTGAGTAATGCTGAAGATAATTCCTGTGTATATGGACCTGCTGAACCCTGGGAGGCTGCAGGCTTTTGGCCACATTTCACGGGCCACACATTAACGTACAACTTACAACAAGATTTCATGGTCCCCAGGGACCACAAGCTCCCTGCTGCCAAGTTATTTCTTTAGTGAGGTCCTGCTTGTGGCAGGACATTCAGTGATGCACAGCAGGGCAGGGAGTAGTGCTGAACCCGGAGAACTGTCAGAACAAGTGAGAAGGCTGCATCTGCCCTAAGACCTTGCAATGCGAAGGCTGCAGTGTAGCAACTGAATGCCCCTTCCTGGCCATGCCCTCAGACAAAATCATACACTTCATCCAACACTAGGAATTAATCTTGCTGAGCTCCACAGGCAATGCATGCGTGTGACGTTGTTCATATGTGCGTTTGTGTTGCTGCAGGACTGAGGCACTAATTTGTTAAGCATATTTTGAAGCCCTTGGGGAATTATTGCTCTGTGCCAGCCATTGTAGTTCATTAAATGACACATTCACATTGCCTGAAATTTATTACTCTAAATGACCAGAAACACCAAGGAGTTTACAAATAGGTTCTTTCGCACCCTGCAAGGTAGAAATGGAAGAAGTTTCCTGTTAACTATATAGCAGCTTCAAAACTACTCTGCTTTGACCTAGTCCTGCTTTGATTGCTTTGTTTCATTACTGTCAAGGTGGGAGGCTAAGTTGCTAATTAGCTGGCTGACAGGAACTCTTGATGCCTAGACATGTGGATGGGGAAATTTCCTCTCACCCCAAGACCTTTTGCTGCCCATCTTCTGTGCCACAGGGCATAACAGAGCAGTGACCAGGACCAGAGGCCTTCAGAAAGCCCCTGGCCTCGCTCATGGAGATTCCAAAAGCAGGTTCTCCGTGACCTGCCTCACTGCAGCTCCCCAGGGCTCATCAAGTGGTCAGCACAGCACAAGTATCTTCTGCAGCAGCAGAGACACGTCAGCACCAAGTCCAGGAGAGATGTTAATGAGATCTGGGAACTGTGTAGGAAACTCAGCAGGCTTCAGCTGCCTGTGAATTCAGCTGCTCTGCTGCTCCATTGCAATGGTGCTAGCTGCCTCCCTGCACGGTATGCATCTGTTTCTTGAGGCCTGAATGGTGAAAGCAAGGGAAGAAAGGTTAGGGTCCTGCCAAAGCAGCCAGAAAAGCAGAGGGCAAAGAGAGAAGCATTAGGTGTGATGTGATTCCTTCAGCCTGAATGTTGGCTCCCCTAACTTTTCTGTGGTCAGAGTGGAGAGAAAGCAGCATTCAGTAGCTAAAATTTGGGCTATCTTCTTTTGTAGCAGCTGAGGTGGAGACAATCTTGTTCAGCGAAACCCTTACAAGGATACTCCAGACAAAAAGGAAAGATCTATGAGTTGTCACACCTTTATTCTGCAGGATCAGATAGCTGAAATAGGCACAATAGGATTTTGCTCCACCTCTTACCCACAGACAGTGAGTTTTGTGTCTGAAAAATGTCAAAAAGCAAATAGTGATTTTGGGTCCAAAAGTGTCTTTCAAATGGCAAAATTGTATCAGTGATGTGTGAATAGCAAGGTCTTCTAAGGCATCGGAGGGTTAGATAATTAAAGCTGACCATTAAAACATAGACAATTATCATCCACAAAGGGACAGGCACAGCAGGGCTGGGCCGGTTCTGCTTGGTCCTTTTGCTTCCAGTGACCTCTGACAATAGTTTTTCCCAACTATGAAATTAGAGTATGGCTCCACTCTCCCTGTGAAACTTCTGTAAATATCTTTAGAAACAAATTGTGGTGCATTATGCACTCCCTTATCTTGCCAAGAGCACATTACATCCCTCACAAATAGAGGATGCTCTTGTTTTCAAACTGAGGGATGACTTGTCCAAGGTCGCATGCAGGGGATCTGTGCCAGCATTGGGAATGGAAGAGAGGTCTCCTGAGTCTCAGGCTGTTTTTGTAATACCCATTAACCTGCCTGGGCCTGAGCAGGCAGCCTCCCCCAAGTGGGTAGTAGCTTGAAAAGGGAATAGTGCAGAAGTTTAGGCCCTTTTCCCAAGAAGAGCATTGAAGATAAACTAAGAGAGAAACTAAGTTGTCCCTCCAGGTGAGACTGAAGCTCCTCTCCCATGAGAAGTAATCATTTTCTCACAACACCGTGAACACTGCTCTGCGCAGGATTATCTTATCCTCTTTTCTTTATGTGACTTCCAATTATGGACACAAGTGCAGGAGAACATACCCATGGCAACAGAGTATTTTGTTCCACAGCTAATACTGCTTAAGTTCATCTCTCCTTCACACTGAGGCAACCACAATGAAGTTTGGGAAAACAGCAGGTTTACAAGTGCCATATGGTGGGTTGCAAGGATCCTTTATTGACCCACTCTGTGAACAGAAGTCTGTTTTAGTTTACCCAAGCTGCTGCATCCATTCCACTGAATCACTGTGGAAGTTCAGCCTGTTAGCACCAGCACTGCATAAATCCTGCCAGACAATTGCAAGGGAGAAGGTGGCTTTCTGAAACACATCTTGTCACTGAAGGGAGTCAGGTTTGACAGCGAGGAAGCGTTTTCAGATCTGGTGCAGATGAGTCCAGAAGGGGCACTTGAACTATTGCTGGCTTGATCTTCTTTGTCCAAGGGCTGGCTCACAGTCTCACATGTTCTTGTGTGCTCATTCCAGTTGTGCAAGGCTTTCCTGCCCTAACAGAGATCACTGTCCCTTAAAGGGACAAGAGTAAATGGGGCGGAGGGGGATAATAGCAGTGGGGAAGCTGGAGGAAACCAGATGCGACAAGTGCTGAAGCACAACTTTTCAGCTTTGTGGTGGCTTCCAGCCAGATGAGATCACAGCTCCTACAGAATCTTGTCTCCCATTATTTCCTTAATATTTTACTCTCTTCCTTAAAAAGCAGGAATTGCTAATCGTCGCTTGCTTTGAATACGCTCTGCATTTCAAGCAAACAGTAGCGGAGGGGGGTGGCTAGCAAATGCTGGTGTTTATGGCCTGCAAATGGAATCCCTCTGAGCCTGTTTGGAAAACTAACTGGGGATGAACTGGATTAAAAGAGACTTTTCCACCTCTAAAACCATGACACATCCCTGTGAATTTATGCTAAGATTATTAAAAGGCGGGAGGGGAGACATGACTTGGCAAACCTCATTTTTTTCTGCTCAGCATTCAGTACCATACATCAGCCATGGGGTATGGAGGTGGGCAGTAAATAGGACTCTTTGAATGTCTGAAGGTAAGCATAAAAATCCTTCCTAGGATTCCTAAGCACAGGCTCTCAGGCTGCTGCAGGTTTTGTAGGTATGCTTTATGACTGGCTGGTACTAACCTTGCAGCAATAGGTTGACAGACTGTGTCCAAAAAGGTGATCCAATTAGCCTGCATTTGGGGATGAGTATGAAGACAGACAGGCAGCAAACATGCAGCTTTCTGGAGAGACAGAGAGACTAAACACTGCCCGGAAACATGTACGTGCTACGTGCAGGCTCTGCCTGTGGGAATTAAGGGAGACAATGCGACAGATAGGGAACAATGAGTGTCTGTAATGTACAGCAACAAAGCCAAAGTAGCCCAGTGTGCTGCAGAACACAGAAAGAGACTGTTAAACAGCAGCCCCATGAGGTAGAAATCCTGCCAAGCTGCTTAGAGGAAAATCAACAGGCCCTCCTCAGCTGGTAGGTGGCTCAGTGCAATGGAAAAGGCAGTGAAAGAGTGTAATGAAGGAGAAAAAAGAGGCATCCTCAAGGGGTCCATCGCAGAAAAAGAAAAAAAAAGTCATCTTCCTTTTTGTCACTCTCTTCTTGTGAGTTCAGACGTCAGCACAGACAACACAACACTTTGCCCACTGTGCCACACAAATAGATGAGGTGAGGCTGTTGAGTGAAATGAAACCCTGCCTCAGAAACAAGGCAGATTCCAGGTATTTTGCAGAAGGCCAGAAGAGAGTTTCATGTTCACCTGGCGATCAGGGATGTCTGATTCTCCTATTTTCCAGTTTTATTTGAAGCAACCCTTCCAACACCACCTGGCTGCCCAGCTACCTCTGAGTTAGCCATACTACCGACACAGCTCTAGCTCTTCATGAGAGCACTCCCCTGAAACCACAGGACCTCTATGAGCTGGCACGACACTTGGCAGTAAGAAGGATGCAGCATAACGCTCCTTTCGCTTCTTGCACTGTGTAGCACAAGGCTGCACGTGGGAGGCTGAGCACACATCACAGCCTGTGCACAAGAAGCCAGCGGGAGCAAGGAAGCAGAAAAAATAGTTCCTGGCCATTTTGATGGGAAAAAGAAAGGAAGCCATGAAAGCAGACGGGAACAAGGCAGCACAGCACTCAGCCCTGCTTGCTGCAGTCGCTCGCTGCATAGGGGAGCAGCACCCTCTGCTGCTGGCACGATGGTCTCCAAAGCACCTTTTTTCCTTCCAGAGACCTAAGTACTGCCAGAGAGGAGCTCGGAAAAGAAACATCCTTCTGCAAGTCAAAACACTACAGTATGTGGGTGGTTTGTTTGTCTGATGGTTTGGTCATACAGCTGTTGGGAGAGGCAATGCCAGGCAGCATATGCTTGCAACAGATAATAGCGATGAGGAAAGGCCCTGGCTTTGTGCTGAAAAGATTTTGACTGTTGCTGCTCCCTGGCAAGTTCTCTTGCTGATATTGTTTGATGAATGTGACTCAACACACACAACAGGGAGCCTGTGGACTAAAACCTCCTCATTCCTCTAGCAGCCTTCCTGCAGCCTCTTCAAAACACCCCACATCCCTGCAGGGCAGCTGATTTACTATTGCTGTGCACTGAGAGGGAAGGGGAACTCAGCAAGCAAGGAAACTCATCCGCAGGGAATCAGGGCAGGGCCCTGCCCGCAGCTCCTCACTGCCAACCCTGGGTTAGCAGGACCACAAAGGAGCAGGAGGACCATGCATGGATAGGTGGGACCAAGCAGGAGCCACACAGCCACATGAATCCCAGTTGCCCATAGTTTTTCCCTTCTGTTTGCTTTTTGCTTTTCCCAGATCAAGCTGTTTAATATCAGGTTCATCCCACAGGCATTGTCCCAGATGAGATACACACACTTCAGGCATACTGAGAGCACTAGGTCTTGTCTTCATGTTTTCTCCCTCTCCCTACTTGTATCCCTAGCACCCAGTCCCAGGTTTCCTTCCTTCAGGGCAAGTTAGCCCAGTGGTGCTTCAGTACCCTACAGATCATCCAGAGACACAATCCTCTTCCTTTCTGCAGGCAGCAGGGGGGAGTTTCCCCAAATCTTCAAGCACACAAGGTACTGTGTCAGCTCATAAAATACACCCAATGTAAGAAAAGTAACATGCAAAAAATGCCCAAACCCTGCTAAAAATAGGCAGGGATCTACAGAAAATAACCTGCTTGACAGTTTGCCTCTGTGCACAAGGTCTCATTTCAGCAACACCGCTCAGAGCCAAACACCATTCACACAAGACCCAGATTGTTTTGCGGATAAGGAGATGCCTACAAAAAGGGAGCCCTGTTTAAGGAAAAAATGAGGCGACGTCTACTCAGAGCGCCATCAGGACATAGTTTCTGTGGGAAATTCCTCTCGGTAGAGCAATCTGTCAAACAGAGACAGCGCGTCCTGCTGCAGGGAGCAGTGCGGGGGCACAGCCAGGCGCAGCCTGCAGTGATGCTCACAGGAGAGTCGGGTGCTGCATTGCTACAGCGCAGTGTGCCAGCCTCTGCAGGGAGCAGCCGGGTGAGCGGCATCGAGTCGCATTGCCCACAGACATCTCACAAAGCAGATTGTCTCGGGATCTTGTTTTCCCTCCCCACCATCTCCCTTATTTCCCCTTTTAAGGTCATCCGTTTGGTGGAAAGGAAGCAATAAACCGATTCCCTGCTAAGGAGAGCAATGAGCCTGGAGGCACAGATCCTACTGAGGGTTGCTCTTAGCTGTGGCCGAAGGAGAAATCAAGAACAGCATCACAAAATTTGTTCTCAAAATAATAAGACACTTTTCAAAACATAAGACACTGAAGGTTTTGCTGCTCTTACCCTCTGCCTCTGCTCACTGTATCTGGGGAGGATTCAGTGGTGCTGTAACTGCTCGGAGTATCTATCTTCAGTGATGTACACT
Organism: Aquila spilogaster; assembly: GCA_024606505.1. Taxonomy (NCBI): domain Eukaryota; kingdom Metazoa; phylum Chordata; class Aves; order Accipitriformes; family Accipitridae; genus Aquila; species Aquila spilogaster. The sequence continues at coordinate 13,251 of JANHGO010007302.1, read as the reverse complement.
GACTTCTGAACTAGAATAAAACTCTCTCTAAGCTAGAATTAAAGCATTTCTGACCTGGATGGGAAAATATTGTCCTGGCCCTATGGCATGACCACTAAACCTCCTCACCTGAACATCATCTCCAAATGCGAGGGCTGCCCAGATAATTCAGCATCGCTAACAGCACTGGAGAGTACCAGTACCACAGCAGGACAGAACTGCCAGCTGGACACTTTCCCCAGGCACCAGCAGGACTGGGCATTTCAGGACCTGGCGCTGGGTCCATCTTCTCACCTTGAAACAGCTTTGGTTGCTCCTGTTCTGAAAAGCCCTGGCCTTGTTCAGATCATACAGACACACACACACAAAAAAAAAGACTTGGTGGTCAGTAAGAGCAAAAAATTAAGACTCCTGTTTTTAAACTACAGAACATTCAATACTGTCCTCTTTGCACAACAAGAGCTTTAACACTTAACTCACCAACAGGACTGGGACACGCGAGGGAACAAACCAAGCCCACAGAATGACCATAAGGCTTTGAAAGAACTTAAAAGACATTAATGTTAAAAAAATATTTATTTTTTTAATAAATATAAATCTCTATTCATGACACAACATAAAAGGAAACACAAAATTTACTCATGGGAAAATAAGATTTTACAGCTTGAGTTATAAAAGTTACAGTGAGAAAAAAATGAATTCCAGTGTTAGTTTTCTGTAAAACAGTAAATATCACACCACTGAATTACAGGAATGCAATGAAGAAACTATTTGTCATTAAAAAAAAAAAAGGAATTGTTATCAATATTCACTTAGGAGAGACAGACTCTAAGCAGTTACTCTGCAAAGAAAGGTTAATACACGATCTCTCAGGAAGGTGCACACCTCCTATTAATAGCTTTTACAAAATAAAAATAGCACTGCTCCGTTGCCTATAGCCCAATGGATTTCTACCATTCTTCTCCATCAGATTTGTTGCTGGTTTTGCCCTTCTTCCCATCCACAGTCTCTCTCCAGCCAGTCACAATTGTTAAACATTGTAAAATATTTATTTCTCATTTGGCAAATGCTAAGTATTAAAGAATTTAAAAGGAATGTCTGTGGAAAAAATATACATACAGAGCTCAAGAAAACCAAACAACCCCAACAGCTATGCTCACTGAAAACACACACATAAGTTTCTAATGGATTTTTATAAAATCAGGATGAATTTCAGGGTGATCTATTGGAGACTTCCCTAATGAACCCTATCTTCAGCTCTAAAGAGCAGCCGCTCTTGGGCTGGCAGTGGTAAGAACGTTATTTAGAAGTGCAAATAAACCCTTCTAAAAATAAAAATCAGTGTTTATTTTGAAAGGTATCAGCCAAATATTATAAAAGAATGCACCGAAATGAGAAAACACAAAAGCCACAGTCACTTGTAAAGTAGGAATAGATTCCACCACTTGTAACAACGTATTTATTCTCACATAGGTCCATTTTTCATTATAACTTGTTCCCTCACCCCAAGTACACAAGAACTGGAGTCAAGTTAACATGGCTACTTTTGTTTCAAGAAGGAAAAATGATATCTAAATTTATGGACATACCAGACTTAACACATCTTCCTCTGCACAGCTGTTTCAGCCACTGTGGTATATTTTGGAGCCAGTGTTTGCTAGCACTCATCTACTTATTCCAGTTAACTCCTCAGGCGTATACTCTTATTCCAGACTTCACTTGCACCAAGATGCCTGCAGTGCTTGCCTTCCTCCTGCATTTCTATGCTATTCTCTCCCCCTGCGATTTATTTTCACCCTTTTGTGTTTCTGCTGGTAGGTAAGCCTGCTGAAACCACCAAACGGGCAGTAGCAAACATATTGATGAGCACACACAGAATAAAGGGATAACAAACTATCCCAGTTGTTAGAGCAGGCCAGGTAAGGTACTTGTCTTCTGCAGATGAGACAGCTACACCACAAGAAGTCCCATCCTTTTCCATGCAAGAGCCAGGGCAGCTCAGCTCTGCTTAGTCAGCTGCAGTACACAAAATGCCATTTTTCAGCACCATCTGCAAGCCTGGGAGGGGGCTGCCAGAAACCACAGCCAGTCACAGAGAATTTGGCCTCTTCCTGCTGCCCACAGTTTCTGCCAGCTCATATTCTCCCTGGCCCTGTTTGCCTAGGGACTGCTCACAACTAACAGGCCCTCTGGAGTTTGCTCAGTGCTCTTTTATCTGCACAATTAGCAGAGGATAAGAATTCTGATTTCTGCATTAAGATGAGCATTATGCTGAAAGGCAAGGACTTGAGAACCTGGAAGCATGGGCCATTCAAACTGTTCCACGTGCTGCCAGACCACAGCAATTATTTGCAACTTGATTTGCACCCTCATTACCAGGATTCAGTGGATGCCCCGTGCAGGGAAGGATTTGAGGCCAATACCTATCGGCCAGCAGCTTAAAGCAAAGTCTCCTTCCTTTCCCATCCTGTGGAACTGCAGGTCTGTGAAGGGTCATCAAACTCCAGGCCCAACTACTGAGGATCCCACTTTCCCCTGGGAGGCTACAGGGCCATGAAGGGTGGCACAGCCCTATGCCACACAACTCATTGCTGCTTCCTGGGGTCCAGGTGCCATTTTGTGTCAGCACTGGGGTCCCTGCATCACCCCCAACCCCCACCACCTCCATCCAGAATATCCCGAGTTGGAAAGGACCCATAAGAATCATCGAGTTCAACTCGTGGCTCCACACAGGACCATCCAAACATCAAACCATACGACTAGAAGTGGATGTGTGGAAAAAATTCCCTCCCATTCTAAGACAGTGTCCCGGAGTTGAAATCCCACCACCCCCTTCCCAAAACATGTAACTACCTTAATGTGCGATGTAACAAGGGACACATGGACGCTTTTTAAAGCTATCTCCCACATAAATTTTATAAGCCACTGAATGGCATGGCAAGCTTCAATTCTGAGGACAGACAAAATATTTTAGAGAAAGAGACAAACACAGAGGATGGATAAGGAAAACACCACTCTTTCGCTGGCTAAACACAAATGACTATTCTGAACACCAAGCTTTTCCCTCAATAATTATTGTGCTGCAGGGAAATAACAGCTTTGTGAACTGCCATGTTCCTCGCCCTGTCCCCATTATTCTAACAGCCTAAAAAGCAGTGTGGTTTCCTTCTCCATCCCCCACGGTACCAGCTACCCACTTAAGGAAAAGCAGCAAATTACTGCATGTAGACTCTGCCCCTGCTGCTTGGCAATTGGCAAAGACCCAGAACTACAGAGAGCTCACAAACTGGTGTCAGCATTTAGGGGCCACATGCCATGAAAGCTGCAGGAGAGCCCAGCCACAGCCTGTGCTGGCTGACATCATGATGGGCTGCATGAAAAAGACAACAGACCCACATGCACATGAGACTCATTTTGCTGAGGCCACAACTCTGTCCCAGACAAAGCTGAGCAGAGGACGGACACGTCATTACCATGTCCATCTGCAAACCTGAGAATAAAAAAGAAATCTTTTGGCAGGTATTTAATTTAATAAGCCTCCCATTGCGTCTGCGAGGTAGCTCAGTGTTAATAACCATAAAAGCCTGAGAGGAGAAACTGAGGCACTTCAAGGTGAGGTAATCTGTCCAAAGTTACAGTTCAGTCCTGGCAGAGCCAGCAATGCCGCACTGGGCTCTTGGCTCCTGCTTAGCTCTGCACACTGAGCTGAGCTCAAATGCCAGAGGCACCACAGGCCACCAATTTCCCAGAAGGTGACAGCACTCTGTCAGAGAAGAAGCTGCTGCTGGCAACAGAAAAACATGGACACTGTGTAGGAAAATCCAGACTGTAAGAGCCAGGACAACGAGGGAGCAGGGACACTACGAACATCATCCAAGCAGAGCTTCATAATCCACGTACCACACCAGCTGTCCAGAGCTGGGGCTGACACCCGAGATAGGCCACTTTCTTGGCTCACGGCCCACCCTGCTGATCTGCGTGGTGATGTCGTGTTTGCCCTTCCCCATAACTAGGACAAACACCTGTTGGGCCTTGTTGATGAGGGGCAGGCTGAGGCTCATCCTCTGGTGAGGTTTTACAGGGCTCTCCGTCAGCACCACAGCCTGAGTTCCTTCCAGGCCGTTTTCAGAGTGGGGGAACAACGAGGCAGTATGCCCATCAGTGCCCACCCCCAGCAGCACCAAGTCAAAGCTGGCATTGGCCACCAGGGCCATGATCTCCTTGGCATACAGCTCTGTGCCTCCATCCTCTTCCACGCAGAGCCGCTGGTGCAGGTGCACGGGCATGGGGTGAACGTTGAAGTAGGGAACTCTGATGCTCTGCAGGAGGTGGTTGTGCAAGCTGAAGAAGTTGGACTCTGGGTCAGTGAGTGGGACGCAACGCTCATCCACCAGCCAGAGGTGGGTGTGCCTCCACGGGAAGTCATAATGGTGTCTTGCCAGCCGCTGGAATAGGGCCACTGGGCTTGAGCCGCCTGAGAGGGCCAGGTGGAACTGCCCAGAGCGTGCCACAGCTCTGCTTGCTGTCTTCTCGACATCAGAAGCCAGCCGGGAAATCAAGACCTCGGACCATGCTGAGACCAGGGGGCTCTGTCGAAATTTTGACTGGATCGTCTTGTAATCACTTGGCATCGGCCCACCGGGGCTCAGCAATTCCACTGGCTCTGCCACTGTGAATGCCAGTTCCCCACTCACCATTTCAAAGTCTAAGAAGTGCTGGTTCTCCACCCCACCAGGGTAAAGGCGTGGAGCCTGGTGGGAAATGCTGTTCAGCAGTGGTGTCCAGAATGCCCAGGACGCCAGCAAGTTCTCAGTGGTTATGAAGAAGTCTTTCCTGCCATGGTAGATGTTGGAGATGAGGACAGAATACGCATCTCTCTCTTTCACAGGGCTGTACACATAGTAATCAGACAGCAGCTGTCCAAAAATGCGCAGGTCCGGCTGCCCTACAACTTCTCTCCAGCTGCTTTTTGGCATGATGGGCCTGAAAAGGTTCCTGCTCACCAGCACTGCGGGAGTGTTGAGCGCACCATGTCCAATGTAGAATACAATCTGCTTGGGTTTACACTGGCTGTGCCCTGCATCCCTCAAAGCCTCACTCTGCGTGCAGTAGGCCCGGTTCTTGAAGAGAACACGGACATAACCTACCCGTTCATCCAGAGCTTTTCCAGAAGTAAGGAGGAAAGGAACCCCTTCCCAACGCAGGCTGTCACTGTGAACGAGCACACCTGAAATGACACAGTGATCTCAGCTACCAAATTCAACCTGACACCTGAAGAGCAAGCAGATTTGTGAGGAGCTGTCATCTAGCCATCACTCTCCTTCCTTACCTCCCAGAGACCCTGGCATTCACTGTGTCTCTTGCTCCACATTTAACTCTTTAATGACAGCACAGGACTAACTGCTCTTCAGGTACCCTTTGTGTTCCCTCCCAAGTATCCTACTTGTTTAACCTCTTTTTGTCTTGAAGGAAAGGAATTTCTAAGCATGAATATCGTTCAGACAAAACCTTTGATGTTAAGAAAACACAACACAGCCAGAGGTGGCCCTTGCAGTCTATCAACCAAAGAACTCCTAATGCTTTACCCTTCAAAAATGCAGAGAGCAACTCAACTTTATGAGAAAGCAAAGGAGTTTGCAGGCCACTCCTAAAAATAACACAGACCGTAGCAAGAATAAAGGTACTTTGCTCTTGTGCAACGCTTCCCATTTGTAGCATTAATAGTTAACAAAATGACAATAGTACTATGTTCTTACAGGTCCCAGATACCATGCTGGTAGGTGCCTAGAGTCATCCCCATGTCAGCTGTGAGGTCCAGTATCATGGAGTGAGGATTCTCATCTCCTGCTCTCCTTGGCTCTAGAGTACTCCCCCTCTCCAGAACCCAGATGAAAAATCTCACCTGCAAAGGTTGGTGTTGTGCTGACATAGTCCTGCCCCTTCTGCAGCTCCTCCTGTACGTGGCTGGCATATGCTTGATACTGACCCACCACAACACTCTGTTTTTCCAGGCCTCGCAAGGACTGGAGCGCCTGCAGCTTGCACTGCAAGACTTCTTCAGCCTTGCTCAGGTTGCCTGGGAGCTCCATGGTCAGGAACATCAGGGCCTCAGTGAGGTGGTTCTGCAGCACGTCCCGGATGACTCCATACTGCTCATAGAAACTGGTACGGCCTGAGGACAATGAGGAGGTAAGATACTGATAAATGGATGGAGTGTTTTGCAGCCTTGCCTTTGGCTTGTGCTACACACGTGCCAAGAACACCAAAACTGGTTTGCGCTGATCTGCTTCTGATCCAACAGTTACAATGAACCTATCAAGCCTCTCCTTTCCCTTCAGAGAGGCTTCTGAAATGCTCCTGCTACTAAAATGAAGAATCAGCCCTGGCAGTGAGCAGTGCTCTTCCCTGCCTCTTTTTCCGCTGATTTTCTGTCCTCAGGAGGCTCTGGCTGGGCCATGCCCTTGAGAGACAAAATTTTGTGCACAAAGCTTTTCTTCTCTCCCCCTGCTTGACTGCTCACTCAGGGGGAGGAAGACAATGCACTCATAACGAACATGACTCAAGCAGATACCTTTCTGTAATCCATCAGCAGCAGGCTGCACACTGCAGACTACATCATGGCCATAGGCTTCCCCTATTGATTGATACATTTATCTCCCTTGCTCTAATCCAAAGGCACATTCATTAGTGTAATCAATGCTGCAGACTTGCTGGGAGCCAGGCTGCAGCTGAAGCCACACAGAGGAAAGAAGACGTCAAATGAAAAATGACAACGTTTTTCAGAGAGGGGAGGGCACAGGGAGTAGCTGGGACTACACACATGGCACTGTTCTCCCCAAACCTCTCTGCAGTGCTTCCCTCTCCCAAAACCAAGCCCAGCTGAGGTCTAGGCTGCCAAACCAAACATTCTGCAGTCTGGTAAAGTTGCATTAATTGAGTTTGTGGTTGCTGGGGGTGAGAAGGAGGGAGGAAGGTAGAAGAAGTGGTTAGGGGAGTGGAAAAGCAATCCTGATGTTGCAGAACTGAGGGCACCTGACATCCCAAGAACTGCTGTGGGTGGCAGTCCATCCCCAGTGCTTTATGCTGAGTACTGCAGAGCAGATGCTGCAGGACTGCAGGGAGATTGCAGCCATGTCCTTCAGCAGGATATCCATGCTAGCATCTCTGGGCTTGGATTTCTCTCCCTGCAAGGCTCTTACTATCCAGAGGAAGGGAATGAGACAGGCAAACCCAGGCTGACCCGGGTACTAACAAGCCAGTTTGAGCAATGTCCAAGCAAAAGATACAACAGCATCTTCCAAAGAATACTGCAAACTTATACTCAGTACAAGCTTAATAACTAACAAGACAGGAACAAAAAAAGGTTGCCAATAAAATGGTTAGCTTATCATATCACTAAACCAAGGTGGCTTTAGATTGCATCAATTTCAAATGCAATGCTTCTTACTAAGACCTAAGATCCCTGAACTGCAGAAAGCTCCCTGAAATTCCTCCAAAGCTCAATAGCAGAAAAAAGGTGAGGCTTCTACCAACATGCAGTTGAACTCCAGTCGGAATCTTTTCTTGGAAGCAGCAACGCTACCTGGAAGGTGATTCAATCCCTAATACAGGAAGTATAAAACAGACCCTTCATTTCCAGGGAGCAGTATGTCATCCACCTGCACTTTTTTGTTTCTGCACCAGAACTGTCTCAAGGGGCACTTTCACATAATTAATAAGCCTGCTGGTTCTCCCTCTCACCTAGCCACCCTAGCTTTTCGTGCTTGCTTCACGAACCTTTAGCATCCACAATCTCCTTTAAGACGATCTCCACTCTTTCCACATGATGCCGATTCCAAATTGGATCAAGAAACTGACGGTTCTGATCTCGAAAAGGCAAGATATGGGCTACAGCCTGCAAAAAGAAAGATCAAAGATCCAACAAAAACTTATCACATTTCTGTACTATCTCCTCCTCACCACCCCATCCAGTACTGGGATGAGGCCAGCTCTAGAGGGCCACACAGCAGAGAGCAGAGTGAGCGAGAGAAGGGAAAAATCATCAAGAGTCTGTGATGGTACACAATCACTGTCATGGTACAACACTCTACTGACTGAACATTAAAGGTTTTGCTGAAGCATTTTGAGGTTTCATGTGAAAAAGGCTGAAAAGCAAGCTACAAGGCACTCAGTTTATATTCTTTCAAAAGACAAAGAGCTGAGTCAGACCATCCTGGGACTAACGTACAGCTCCAAAGAGCTGAAATACATCAGATCAGGTGCTTACAACACTAAAGACGTCTGCTCCGGGGGAAGAAACGGTAAAAGAAAGAAAAAAAGAAACAACAAAACCAAACCAAAAACCCTCTTAGCAGAGGTGGTCTCCTTATAGTTGCTCATGCACCTTTGAGTATAATATGGCCACAGGGCCCTGGCTGGAACAAGCTACTTTAAAAATGTGCTATTACATTTCTCTAAAATGAGGATGGCACGTCCTTGAATGCATTCCCTCTGGGACAATGCAGTGCTGCACATCCTTGCAGCAGGCAGACCCTGCGCCCTGCCTGGAGTACAGGACAGGAGGAAGCCTTCCAATCATCCCACAAAGCTAACATCAGCTTCATACCATATCAAATTAAAAACTGCTTCTAGAAGCCACTGCTAGCGAAGGGCCTGTGTGTAATGAGATGGAAGAACTGTGAGAGGGAAAGGGCATTGCTTACTCAGCGAAACCAAAGCCCTGACCTTGTCGAGAAGACCAGATGAATTCTGCACCTCTCCTTCATGCACACACAGTTTAACCCTACACCCTGGCTTCCCACTAGAGAGGGAACCTTCATCACAATTGGAAAAAAGCCCATCTGCACATTTCCTCTGCTCTGCAAGGGAACAGACAGCAACACATTACAGGGCATAAACAACAGTACAGGGCAACATAAACCAATGGATCTTAGGAGCACATTCAGTGACACTGCCTGAATTTGAGAGGCGACCATCACTCCTATCAGATGCAGAGCTGAAATCCAGCACTCTCCCAGCCACCTTTAGCCTTGGAGGGGGCTGAGCACTGCATGCTTCTTACCTGTTTGCCAAGGTAGTGGTCCACCCGGTACATCTCCTCTTCCCTGAAGAAGCTTGTCAGCTCTGCAGCCAACTGCTGGGCTGACTCCAGGTCATGGCCAAAAGGTTTCTCCAGCACCACGCGCAGCCAAGCGCCCGGAGGCGGCCTGCAGCTGCTGTTGATGTGGCGGGCAATCTCTGTGTAGGCAAATGGTGGTACTGAGAAGTAGAAGATCCTTCCAGCCTCCTTCAGCCCCTCCTGGTGAAGCAGCATCTCAATCTCCCTGTTCAGCACAGCATAGTTTTCAGCAGTTTTCAGCTGGTGGTATTGGCTCAGCTTCAGGAATTGGTCCTTGAGCACAGCACACCTGTTGGGAGATTCATCTGGGGGACAGGCCAGTTTCTTCAGCACATCAAACATCAGCTTCTGCCCTGGCTCCAGAGCTGTCAGCGCAGCCCCATGGAAGGTGAAGCTGTGGCCACTGCTCACTTGGTCTATGTAGAGCTGGAACAGACCCTGCCACAAATACTTCTTGGCTAAATCTCCTGTGGCTCCCAGCAAGACCACAGAGATGTGGCCCTGGGACACCTCAGCCAGTGATGGCAAGGCTCCCATGAGCAACATGGTACACAGGACTCTTCTCAGCATCTTGGGAGAGAGGAGGCAGGCCCAGGAACACTACAGAGGACAGGATTAAAGAAGAAAACCAGTCAGTCCATGTTATAACACTGCAAAACACAATGTAAAGTGCCTGATCTCCCACGGCTCAAAACCCAGGACTTCTGCCTGGATCCCCCACCCAACCACGATCCTTTCCCCCTGCATGATTTGAATCATGGCAGGAACTAGAGCTCTTGGAAACACTGCAGTCTCCTTGTGCATACCAAGAAGCAGAAATCAGTCTGTGCCTAGGATCTTTCAGTAGCACAAGAGTTGCTTCCAAGGCCGAGTTAATGGGGGGATATCAATGCCTTCAGACTGTGAAACTGAAATCCATTCTAATGCAAATTTCAGAGTTGGCCACAAATGAACATATGTGCTAGCAAATTCAGGCTGCTGCTTTCAGCAACATCCTGTTTGGGACTTTGCTCAAGTGGCGTTATGCTGTCTTGGCACTGCTTCATGTCAATATTGTCATAGCAGCTCACAAACAGGCACAACCACTGGCAGGTTCAGTTCACAGGCTCTCCTTTAATACACTGTACTTTCATGACTCGTGTGGACCACCACTCTAGCGAACACAGCTGAATTTGGATCCAACAAGCTACTGGGAGACAAATGGTCCAATAAAACAACACGGGAAGAAGTAGTTCAGTCCTTAAAACGAAGTCTAGACATGAGCCAGCCTAGATGCTGTCTCATGACAGTTGTGTATGCAGCCAAGAGACAATGCTAGGTTTGTGTTCTGCCAACTGCAGCTTTTCGTCAGAGAAGAGCATGTGGGCACCCACTCACTGCTGCAGCCGGTAACAGCTGGTCTCCCTGGCCAAAGAGACCTTTTACTTGTTCTTAGTCTTGTTTCTCTAATCCAAAAGGAAGCTGTTTTTAAGGGAAATGACACACACAGTTCTTACGCTTAGAAACAGGGCGAAGACCTTAGATCACAAAAGAAAATCCTGAATAAGTGAATATACCAACCTGCTGTTCTCATGACAAGCATTAGTTCTGGTCAATAGATTTAGACCCTTTACCCATGTAGGAAAATATACCCACATAGCATGGATGCAGGTAGGAAACAGCCATTTTCTGATAGCATAATGAAAAAGTAGATGGCTCTATACTGGTGCAACTGTAGCCTCACTAGGCTTTGCACTGGTATGATTACATCATTTTAAAATGAGAGTACAACTGGGAAATGGGTCTTGGGTAAGAGATTGAATGCAATGGTCTTACCTTCTGTGGGCAAGGGGAGACAGAAAAGCATCTCCTCAGACAAAAATGTTCATAGCAGGCTTAAAAACATTTCACTGGCTCCATTCCTCCCTATTAACAGCTGTACAAACAGAAGCTCATAGCTTCTACCTTCCCAGACCTACTTAGGATTGTTGTTTCCTAGCCTGGAGAAAAAGGCTCCTCTTGAATGGAAAGGGGATGAACCACAGCTGGTGTCCCTGTTCTGCCTGGTTCTCCCACTGGAAAACTCCCGCAAATGTCACTATTCCATCACTAAAGCAACACAGGAGTTCAATCAACTAGAGAATAACTAAAACAAAACAAGGAACTTCTGAACGTTTCTCCCTACCCTTAGCTTGAACTGGTCTTCATAAATCTCATGTTTCTCTCCCCAGCAGACTCACCTGAGTAACAACAGGAGCTTTACAATGGATGCAGTAGCAAAAGCAGCTGGAAACTCATCTTCCTCACAGCCCCAAGTGCAGATCTCTCTTCTCCTGCAACTGAGAGTACTTCAGACTCAACGATCAATGGTCAGGTGAGCAGGATTTTGCAAGCAAGATAAGGCAGGTCGTTCCCCTTCTGATAAATGGAAGGAAAGACCCAATTACAACAAAGAAAAAATGATCATACTCACAAAGCAACATCCCAGCTCTCAGCCCATCCATAGCTGCTGTTTGTGAGCAGGCAAAACGCAGGCACTTGTGCCAACTCATAACTCCTCTGCTCTTCCCTGGAAAGCTCCATAGTGCAGCTCCTCAGCCTTCTGCTGTGACTGCCTCCCCTCCCTTGCTCCTTCCTCTAAACCTCCACACATACACTTAACAAATCCAGCAAATAGTGGTGGCAACTGCATACGGGCAGAAGCGTGGCTCCAAAGCTTTTGCCTATGCTAGAAATAATTGTCATGTTAAGCAAAGGTTTGGTTTTCTTTTGCCCACTATGGGGTTATAATGCAGATGACAAAGTTCCTCAGTGCAAAAGGGTAATGGTTACACTTATTTGAGCAACCTTTGTTCCAGGAGGTGAGACACATTGCCCACTGCACACTGGAGGCTGCAGTTACTGCACAGAGAGTGCAGCTGAGGAGCAGGCACCTACCACGGGAGGGGAAAGGCTTGCGTGGGTTATTCTTTTCCACATAACCAAAGCAATAAGTGAATTAGCCACACAGCTTGCTGGTGGATTCAGCCACAGTCACATGGCATTTCCAAGCCAACTCAAAACCAGTTTCACAACACTCCCAATTGCAAAACACTGCTACACTGACCCAAAGAAGCACAGTAAATGCAGGGCTATTTGTTTACTGCTCTTGTATCAGATAATCACCATAAGTCACATTAAAAAGTAACACCCTTTACAAATTTCCCAACCAAACAGGACCAAGTTACTCAATCAGGTTTCAGGGAAAAGGCGTCTGGGTCCTATCCATGCAAAGCACGGGAGGGCTCAATGGGGCAGTGTGCGTCAGGGCACTGACCCACACAGCCACAGGAGCCCTGCTTTGACAGGAGTTTGTTTTGGATCCTGCGTATTCCCCTGCTGTATGGTAAAAGGGAAGGGATCTTGTTTGCTACTGCTGTATCCCCGCTTGAAAAAGCAATTAACAGATGCACGGCCAAACGCAGCGTGGCCTGGGGCTCCTGCACGGCCGTGCACGTGTAACGCATGAATTACTGAGATTCCCCGAGTTTCAGAAAAGCGCAGTGCCCTTCTGCGTGTGCGGGCAGGAGCGGGAATGACACCACCAGCTCCTGCAAAGGTCAGCGCCTTACCGTGGAGGCTGCCGCTACGGGCAGGCTGAGATGCGGCAGCGCTCGGCCGAGCTCAGCGCGGTGCCATGCGCTGTCGCTGCGGAACGCGGAGCTCGGGCCCAGCGCGCGGACCGCCGCTCGGCCGCCCCGGCTCTCCCGATCAGCGGGGCCGGGCTGCGACGGGGGGAGCGGCCGCGGGACGAGCACCGGCTCCACGGCCACGGCGCGAGCTCGCACCGCCGGCAGCCCGACCTCAGCGGATCGTGACATCCCCGCGGCTTTCCGAGCGCTGGGCACGCAAGAAGGAGCGACAGGCACGGACCGGAGGGGGCGCGGACGCGGCGCCGGCACGGAGCACCGGCGGGGTAAGGACGCGGGGCTGGGCACGGAGCACCGGCGGGATGCAGGAGCCGTACCCAAAAGCACGGAGGATGCCGCGGGAAGCTGCTCTGGGGGCTGCCTTCCGCCTACCCTCCGCACCGCCCGTCCGGGGGGGGGGGGTCCCGCCGGTTCCGGCAGCTTCATTAAAGTGGGCCTATGATCTCACAGTATGCAAGGCCAGCATAGTGCAGTCAGGGTGTCCAG
>JANHGO010007301.1:0-20187 GCA_024606505.1 Aquila spilogaster | reverse complement strand
AAGAGACTGGCGAGGGAAAAGAGGGAATAGAGAGAGTTGTTGGAAAGCGGCGCAAGGGAATAGCGAGGGAAAGGAGGTGAGATTTTCCTTATATCTCAGAGGAGAAAAAGAAAAGTGATTTAGCAGGTTATTTCCTTCATAATTTGATGAAATTAGAGTGCTAGCAGAGAAATTTATACAACACCCTACAAGGTGAAATAAGCGTAGCTAGACTTCACAAACAAGGTTTAACCTGTGTAGCCTTTTTCAAAGGAAATGAAGCAGATTTCTTAAAAGGCATTTATTTTGAAGACAAATGTACAGAGTTAAGGAAGAATATATCATATGCCAAATAAATTGCAAGATAAAAATTCAAGAAAATGTTCAGGCTTTTACAAAGTAAAGCAGCATAATAGTGATTTAACTTTTGTCCAGCTTGAGAAACACAGGATGTTACAGCAATTCACTGTTTTTAAACTTTCTAATTTATTTCTGGCTTGTGACATTTTATTTAAATAAACAGCAGCTGACAGCATGACACTAGACTTGTTAATCCAACTATTCCTGTGTCTCATGTGGGTGTTAGGCATTGAATTCACTATTTTCCAAAGTAGGTTACCTGACAATAGAGTTAGAAATGATTTTCTTTTACTAGTACTAAATGACAACTCTATAGTACTATATGACAACCTACCTCTACCAAGGCTGGATCGTTACTGTTGATTTGACTTTCTAGCACTCCTTTTTGTTTAATAAAAAGGTGTCAAACATGTGTCACTTAAGAAATAAGAATTCTCTCTAACCTCTGCCCTTATGGGCAGTCACTTCTCAGGAAACAGTTATGTTACTGTTGGTATTGAAGTTCCTTTAGCTCAGGGTGGATTTCTGTTTAGCTCAGGTGGATTTCGGAGACTGAGTAGTTATGTTTTGTATGCTATCTTAAATTGTTATGAGTATACCTTTATTTTTTTTTTATCCAGAGCTTGGTAAGCTTCCTTGAAGTCAGAAAGATGTACTGCATAGTGTTTCAGAATATATTTATCAGCTCTCAGATGGTTTGAAAGACTTGAAAAACCTTCCCACCATTTTCACTTTGGAATAAAACCAAATTTTTATTTGCAAAATAGAAGATGATTGGCAGTAAGATGCTAAAAGAGGCTTTTGTTTAAGCACTTACGGACAACTTGTGTTAAGCAATATATTATGTTCAACTTACCATCACCTCTTATGCTCTTATTTGGATGGCAGATATCTCTTGAGCTTGAATTCTTGTGTGAACTTTATAGGTGTTTTTTTTCAGTATTTGGCTGCCAACATGGATGAGGTGACACCAATTTTGCAGTTTAATGTTTTAAACAAACAAAGTTATGGGAACACTAAGTATTCACCAGTCCAGAGTAATCAAGATTAGGTTCTGAATTTGTCATTTGCTCCAGTAATGAGTTTAGTGTCTACACTACAGGATTCATTTTTCTTCTGCTTAGTATTCTATTTTCAAATTCTGGAATAAATCCTATTAATCAGTCAAGGTGTAGAATTCCAAAGATGAAGTATGTCTCAGCTACAAAATAGCTAACGTGAGGAAGACTACCATTTTACACAGTAGCAAAAGCATGATTTGAATAGTACTCCAAAGTTTAAACTGAAATGTTACAGATACATGAAAGGCACAATTGAGTTTTGATATTTCAATATATTTACATTTATAAAATCAGATATAAGCTTAAATTGAATTTGAATCAACTTAAAGGAATTATATCCAAACCTTTTACGAAACCCTATTTGCAGCCCCTACATGTGTTGGCTGAACCATCCAGTTCACTTTCTTAAGTGTTCTATTTTGGGTTCTGAAATAATTGCAAGTGGCAAGCGCAGCTGCTGGTGATGTGACAGAATGTATTAAAAACTGTTGATGTATAACGTTACCAGATGCGTACGCTTTGTTTTATCCTACCTCTAACAGTAGTATAGCCAGTAGGAGATGATGAGGGGCAAAGTGGAAGTGGGGCGGAGGAGGTGTGTTTTTCCATTCTCATGTGCTCCTTGCACATTTTTGCACACAAAGGAAAGTTGTCATAAGCGTTTTCTGTCAGTTTTAGAAAAAAAAATACTTGAACATAATGTTACAGGACTTAATTTAACATTAAAGCAGCTCATAATTTCCCCTTTATTACTTTTTCACACAAGTCACTAACTGAAGCCAGAACATTCATGATTTTGCTGGTTCCTCCCACACTGTTCTCAGGTCCCCAGTAAAGGGCCGTTTCCTCAAAACTAAGGTACAAGAATTCAAACTCTTACATTGCATAGGCAGTGATGTACAAGAGTGTAAACTTGTGTGTGAACTAGAGCAGTATAAAACAGAATACAGTGCTCTCTGAGCCTCTCACTGTTTTATTTAGTCCTTCTAATCTATTCTATTAGATTGGCTTTTTCTAATGTTAGACATCTTCAGATCTTTGTACATCTTCGTAGAGTGTTGGCACCCTTAGGTAGTTATGATACATTGATAACACTGGAGATAACTTTGTTTCTCTCTTTATCCTTCTACATCATTCATTATGATTATACAGGTAATTTTTTTATATGTATTATTTCAGACATATGTGGCTTTGTAGAAGTGCAACACAAATTTGCAGACTAAAATGCTGAGTTGTCCTAGGGGATCATTTAACTATTAATTTCAGTCCTGAGTTGCTTGTTGAGCAAAATATGCTCATTTACTATGTTCCCAGTAAGTATATGTACAGAATCAAATATATACATGAATTTTTAATACAACATCAAAGTTGAAATTTTATATGGAATAATTTCAGAAATTTCAAGATTGAACAGCTAAAGAGATATAAACTTCCACTCTAGTGCTTAGAGATGAGCAAGGCAAAAATCTGTTCTCATTTTGGTTATTATTATTGATCAGTTTTGTTATATGGAACACACAATTGTTCTGTATGCTATTACATGGAAAAAAAAAAGTAATCTTAGTAATAAGGAAGGCAGAACAACCCAGGAAATTTTGTTACCATGTTATGAACAACAAATCAAGAATTGGAGGATTACTTAAGTAATATTCCATTATATGATTACACAGCACTAACCAATAAATCATGCTTATCAGCATATTGGAATGTGGTCATGAGTGTTACTGGACTCTACACAAATCTATGGAGTTATGCATTTTCTTTTTTTTTTCTTTTTTCTTCCTTTAAAAAAAAAACAACAACAACAAACAACCTCATGTTAATGCAAACACACAAGGAAATAAGGTTGCTATGGGAACACTAACTCTTAATTCCTTAATGTGTGCATGTAACCCAACAACTGTAGTATTTCACTAAGCTTGTCTTTTGCATATGATATTATGTGCATTTTCATAGAACAAATGAAAAAAAAAAAGAGAATATGCTCAGATTCTGTTTCTTGAAAATTTCCAGTCTAAAATAATGCAGGAAAGAATTAACAAAACCATTGGAAAAACTGTGCCTATTAAGTGCACTTCACTGTGCCATTTTCCTTTCTCTCTTATGCTGCCACATTCTAGCAAGTTTGAAAACTTGAACAATTCTAAAACTAATTCTAAAATGCCTATCAAAGATACGTGTTTGAAATTTCATTCCAAATTGTACCTAACTAGGAAGCAGAATTTGTAGTACCTAGTCCAGCCCTGGAGACAGACACACGTAGCTATTTCAGTACCTTACGTGTCTGCAAAGAGCAGACAAGAACATATAAGAAAAAATGTGATCTGAGTGCTATCTCACATGTAACATACCTGTTGATAGTCGTAACTCCTCTTGCATGAAACCAGTATAAAGTATTAGTTATTAGCATTTTTAGTGAAGCTTTGAGGTATGTGAATTTGTTTACACTTTTTGTTCCAATCTTTAAAAATGAAATTTGCACTATTTCATAATTTGAAATTAATTGTCCAAGAAATTATTGGTAAACAGCTTCAGTCATTACAGAAATAAATACATAAGACAAAAATGTTGTTAAACTCAACAAACATGGCAAAGTTCAATAATTCTCACTAAATGTCTGATAAACCCCATCTAGCATGAACTAACCACCACTGAAATTCATGTCTGAATGCTGGATATAGATACATAGTAATGTTTGTTTCTACTCCAATAGAAAATTACATTTACAAAAGCAATTGCACTATAGATTAAAAAATATATATCAAAACACCCTACTGATTATTTTAAAATGTCTTTTCATCCTTTCTTTTTCTATACAGCTTTTTATGATTTGAGGATGATCAACTGCAGTATCATTCTGAGTAGTGTTAGAGGTAAACAATGTCAATGAAGTTGCAGATAGCTGAGGTGCATACTCTGCAGATGTAGTTGATCATATAAATCATACAAGGTGCTTCATACAGAGTTATTCAAAGGTATTCAGCCTATCCAAACTTGTTCCTCTTTTAACTTTAGTATCCGGCATTATTCTGGGAATCATTTGCTGATAATGATTTAAAAAAAAAAAATCCACCTGCATTCCTGGTACAGTAATATTTGAGGTTTTATTAAAATTAAGGAAAAAAAAATCCTATTTTCTTCAAAAGACTGAATACAGTGTTTCTGAAACACTTTGTCCCTTCTTTATTAATGAAAATTGTTTATTACTTGCCTAAACTGCAGGAGTTTCTGCTGCCCCCTTTTATGAACCCATCTCTCTCTAGAAACAATGTAATGGGCTAGATCTAGTCTCCATTTTCCAAATGTTTAATGTAACACCTTTAACAACCTAGCAAGCTTATAAATTTGCAGTTTTAGTTCGGCATGTAGAGAAGCAAGAATATGTCCTATAGAATGAAAAGTTCCTTACAATACTGTATGTTTATTGACTGTGAATTTATGAGACTATTTTCTATTATAGGTAATTCAAATCGTCAGTGCTGTTGACAGAGATGATCCTAAAAATGGACATTATTTCTTGTATAGTCTTCTCCCTGAAATGGTCAACAATCCAAATTTTACTATCAAGAAAAATGAAGGTAAATATAAAATGTATGTAATACATACCTGAATAACTGTTTTGAATTGCCTTATTGACTTTCGGTTTCTTTACCAGTTTGTTCCTTGGGCAGTTTCAATGTAGGTAATCTATTTAATGTTACCTTAATTACATCTTTTACACTATTTCTGGTATCTTTAGTGTAGATAAAAAGAGAGAGTATAATGAATACTAAATTTAGATCCAGAAAACAACTCATTGCTCTAACTAAGATTTTAAAGGATCAATTTGCTGCCTGTTGGTTTTTTAATAAGTTAAAATTCCAGAGATAAACTCTAAAATGAAAATCTGAAGCTACGTTGATAAATAGCATCAAATAATGTTTTGGGGATGTAGATGGTTGTCGTGAAGGTTCCAGAGTATTTCAGTTGAGCATTTTTACTAGAAAGAGGAATTTGCTAAGTCATCAAAGCCCAGAAGGGCACTTTGTATCACTGTGCTTTAGAGCACTTCTGAAAGGGCATGATATCATTTTGCAGTACTACAGAAGTGGAATTTCATGCACAGTGGAAAAAAATACCCATTTAATATTGTTAAACAGCAGCTTTAGACTGATCCTTTTTTTTTGGCACACGCATACTTAAAGGTCATATGAGAAAGAGCTGGGAATAAACATAAGAATGCTACAAACAGTGCTTTATGTATTTGTACTTAAGTGAATACTCAAAAAAGGTTTTCCATTTTGGATTTTTGTTGTGTTTTAAAATAAATGTTACCCATTTGGGAATTTTAATTAAGTTCAATCTCTTATTTTTCTTATTTGAAATGACAATGAAGGAAATCCTTGTTATAATAAGACATGTATTTATGCAGCATATGTGCACAAGTGTAAGAGTAATGTGTGAGATGTCAAATAAAAAGAAACTGTTGCTTTCATTTTTATTATTCTAGCCATTCCCATGAAGAAGAAGGACGGCACCGTTTTTATATGCTACTATAAAAACCTAAATTTTAAAAAATAATTAAATATATACAATTTTTTTTTCCTTAGAAGTTTTCTCTTACAGCATTCACTAAGTATATCTCTACTTCCGTTTGTACTTCATGTGGGAAATAAGTCTCAATGTTTTCTGCACTTACAGAAGAAGATTAAAAAATGTCTTCAAAATCCATTTCATAATCATCAGTAGTGTAACATAAATTGAATGAAGCATCCTAAATATTAGGTGGCTTGCTTTGCACAAAGTCAACAGAGGTCTTAGCATTTCTCTTCATGTTTAAATACTTAGCTCAAATCACTAATTAGCCTTGTCCTTCCAATCTCTTACACATTTTAGACTCACTCTTACTTCTTGTCACAGCCAATGGCAGAATGCCACCTGACCTGAGTAGGAGTGAGGAACCTTTCTGTATAGCATTCTAAAAAAATAAGTCCAGTTTCATTACATCACTACTCAGTTTCGCACTGACACATTTTAATGCATTTTAATCAGTTGAATATGTAAATCATTTTAAAACAACCAGCTGAAATCTCCTGAAAGCAAAAGTCCACTTGAAGAGACTTTTCTGATTTAATCTTTCAGTATCCAGGAATAAAATTTCCATTACGTACACCATGCTTTTCTATCAGGATTGCTCAGCAAGTGACGCAGTCCATGGCTGATGCTAGAACGTGATCTCCAACAAGAATCAAGTATTCCTGTCAAAGCCAAATCAGATTATAGGTTGGTTGAGGTGAGGTTTCGTGTCATTTAAATATAATAAATCTCTAGTGAATTATTTAGTTATGCCACTTAAACACCAAACTTGATCATGACTTTGTCTTGCATATATCTGCCAGATAAGCATGAACGATTATTTGTATTGAAAAAGTCCATTGATCCTAAGAAAAAAAAAGAAAAGAAACTGAACTGACGAGTCAAAATTCTCCTTATTCATACTACTGTATGTATGGGCTGTCCAAAAGCCATTTTACCATGTAAGAAAATGTCTATAACAAAACCTGTTCTGATTTCTGGAGAATTTCCTCTCTGAAGATTAGATGCATAAGCTGCTTAGCTTTGGAACTGCAAAACATTTCCTAATGCTGGTGGGCAAATTTCTTGACATCTTTCTGTGACATCACAGCCTTGCCTTCCTCCCGTGTTCTTGGCCGCCCAGTGGATTTCTTCAAGGCAGTAGAGACTACCATGATGGCTGCTGAAGAAATGCTGTCTTCTTATGGATCTTACAGATCAATTCCGTTATCTCAGGAAAACTAATACAGAAACCCAATCTTTTATTTATTTAAATTGTTTTTCATATTTTGCCTTCCTACAAAATTCTCTCAAGGGCAGAGGTAAACAAAAACACCCCTGAAGAGCTTTTCTGAAATGGTATTACTCTTTTGGATTCTTATTTTGTGTTGTTGTTGTTGTTGTTTTGTGGCATTTGGCAATTCTGTACTTCATGAAATAATGACATTATTTATCTGATGGCATTAGTATGCAATATGTGCAATCTGGCTTCTTCTGTGGGAAGAAGACTAATGCTCTGTTTCCATCCCTCATACAAAAGAATATTTAAGAGAAATATATCTTGGAATTTTATTTTGCTATGTGGGCCATAAGCACAACGATTAATTCATTTAGTGTGTTGCCTGTGGGATAATGCTGTTGTTAAAACTTTCCAGATTGCCCCAAGGTAAATTCACAAGATACTTCAGTAATTATCTGTGCTGCCCAATTATACTACAAATATTCTGATACACTACTTTGTCATTAACAAATATGTTTAACTGGATGACAAAATGATGTATCTTCATCAGAAAACAGAAATAAAAATAAAAACCAAAAACACTTATCTAAAACTAAGTTGTTTTAAAGCAATTACCCCGTGATTGTAGTAGAATCTGTTCCTTTAATTGATATACTGGCATACTTTCTTTGTTTCCACTGTTAAACTTGCATATTTACAATCTCTTCTGTGTAGACAGGATGTCCTAAAAGAACCGTAGAGGCTGTAGTGCCTTTCTGAAGTAAGTAATGTAAAAATGTAAGTTTAACTGTCATCGTACATCTCATCAAATGTCTGTAGATCATCTCTCAGCAATGTTTATTTCTCATAGCTCCTGATCTGTTCTTCCTGTTCTTTTTCCAGCTCAGATGTCTGTTACAGAATAGTTTTTCTTAGGTTTTGTGCCCGGGCTAAATAGGCAGCTACTAGTAATGTGGAAACAATCAATCCTACTTACTGTCTCAAACTGGTATGCAAGGAACTATGCTCATTTAGCTTGCCAGATACATCAAATTCAGTCCCTTCACAAGAGAAATAATAAAATTGTAGTAATAATGTAAGAAGTTAACGCAACACAAGAAATCACGTAATATTTTCTGTGCTAATGCAGGTGACTAAACCTGTGAGTCTATGCCACATCAGAGCCTAGACTGCATGCTCAGATAGTGATCATTTACTTTTCACTTGTCTTTGAGCTGGGCTTGTAGGTAGAAGCAGAAACGGGAAAAATGAAAATAAATGCTTTGTGTAGTGCTTCTGACAAAATTCAAACCAGCAAGATCCTAAAACTTCAGATTAAAATGCCTGATGTTTAGACAGAGTTGATATACTCTAGCAATGTGTCACTGAATCTGTAGCTGAATGTAATTAACCCTTCTAAAAGCTGCAGGAGCACAATGAATAACAAAAAAAAACGGACGGGAATTTAGATGACTGTTAAGTATTTTGTACGGTCGTGGCATCAGAAAATTGAAATGAGACCTCTGGAAATGGAATTAGCATTTGTTGACAGTGGTTTTTTTAGGTGAGTGGTCTTCACAAAGTGTAACCTAAAACCTAACGCCAGTACATGGATTGTCTCCTGCATTCCAAACAATATGCTCACAGCAATACCTTCCTACTATTCTTATGGTTTCTTTAGTTTGTTCAAGTGAGAACAGAATTTTGTGCTAAAAGCTTTTCCACAGATGTAAACATTTTGATATGCTGCCAATGCAATTTTTACTTTCAAAAGCTAGCAAATACATCTTTGCCATAAAGTGACTTCACATTTTTTCCCAGAAGATGTTTCCATTGCATTTTCATTTTTCTCATGCCAAATTCTGTTTCCTAATGGAATAAACTCTGAATCAAATGTTCTACAGTGCCTTTGATGCACAGCAATTCTGACAGTAGTAATGGTGCATCGCTACTGTATAAATGTGGTGTTATGCACCTAAAACTAGGGATCATATGGCAGCAGAAATCACAGGGTTTTTTGGAACATGGGCAGACCTTACCCTTACAGTTAAGAACCATCCTAATGGCATGCATTTGTATTCCTGCAGAACTTCAGTAGCCTTGTAAGTAATCAGCCTGTCCTCTAACCAAAATACTCAATGTCTGTCTGGAGATTTGAGCTCTGAATTTTGACCGATTTGATTGGCAAAAGAAATATGAAAGAAAGAGGCTGTTAGTTTGTTCTTGTTTTTGTTTTTATTGAAGCATTACATGTACTTTAATGATGAATTGTTCTGTTGGTTCTCTGTATCAAACTTTATTCTCAGCCATGCATAGTTTATTATACTTAGGATATCTATAACAGCTCCAAGCATACTCACGTTTAAATGTCAATTTCTTTTGTGCTTACCATCCAGCAAGTCTAGTCTGTCATTTGATCTGTGGTGACTTGAAAGTAGTAGGTAAAATAAATCATTCACTTAGAAGGAAGTAACCTGGTATTATAATAACTTCAGTCACTAACTGGCTTGCATGCATTTCTAGAATATTGCATATCTGATTCAAAATTTGCTATTTCTCATCACCTCTTTACTACTAATTGAAAAATGTTTCTAAACTATTTAGGAATAGCCACAGAACATAATATATGCAACCATGCAACCATTCTTTTTCACATCCTAAATAATAATTAAAAAAAAAACTGCTTATTTTTTTGAAACTGCTTCTATATCATTGTGTTTTTAATATAAGAAAACCTAGAATTTTTCCACATCTTTTCCTGAAAATATTTTTAGCAGCGTCTGTCAAATGCATACCTGGAGGGCAAATCTTTTGTTCCCACAAGAGTAACTCATGCTAAAATGAGTTTCTTTCCCTGCCTTTCGCATTTCTTCATAAGTCTCTCTGCCATTGTCTCAGCTCAAGCTAAAGTGCCTTCTGTGGTTTTGATTGACTTTTCTCTCCAAATACGTACCTCAGAGCTAAGAGGTGGCACCGCTCTTTCATTGCCTTCCTTCCACTTTGCCCAATTTCAAAGTTAACCCACTGACCTCAGGTACAAATTGCCTTAGCAAAGACATCATTAAACTCATCATTTCTTGATGGATGTACAGTGACCATCTAGAATATCAGCACCCATATGGTCCCTTGGATATTAGCTGTAAATCCTCTCTTTTTTTACAGTTTCATGCAGTTTTTCATGAGCTTCAGGAAACTTTGTGACCCAGCTGCCATCCGTGCCACAGGATGTTTCATGATGGCAGTTCTCCAGGGAAAGGACATGCTTATACATTTCTGATGTGTATAATTACCATCATCTTTTTTTTATACATAAATATCTGGACTTTCAAAGTATGATTCTAAAATGTACCAAATCATGCTCTTGTAAGTTGTTTTCTTGAAAAGCAAAATTAATAATTAGTGATGTTTCTTACATTCTGTAAGTATTTCCTATCAGAATTAGTGCCACAGAATAGCATAAACAAGACCACAGCTAACATTTTAAAGGAATGTGTTACATAATCTGAGAAACAGTATTGATCAAGCTCTCCCTTAGCAGATGCAGTTTTGTCAATGGAAATCACAGGGAATACTTGCATAGCCACGTGTATTGATTGTGAAAGTAGTAGAGTTAAAAATAAACTATGCCTATGTATTAAAAAACAACAAGCACAAACTGCTCTATAATCTGGCATTTCCGTGCCAGAATCTGCCATCCACAGACACAGGTCATGTTTCTTCCAAGAGCTGCTCATAGTGTGAAAAATGGCATAATAAATATCGTGCTATCAATCTTTTCCTCAGCATGGTGTTAAAACTGGAGCTGTGTAAATAGCAAAGTTTAATATTTATATAAACTGAGGATAAGAGATTATTTATATTTTTGGGAACAATATCATTAATGCACTGATTGATATCAAATTATTAAAATACAAAGTATACAAAGGTCTCAGTTTTACAAACAATCTTTTATTGTTTTAACAAACAATATGATAGATAGTGAAGCTCCATGAAACATTTTACTTCTGTCAAATCAGAATACTCTGATGTGAAATTGCATTTCAGAAATGTGTATTTCATACATACATTCTGGATACATAATTGCCTTTCTGATGAAAAAATAAAAATGTGACTTATGGGCCCCAACTACCACATTCTGTGGATGATCTACTGGTTAGATTACACTCCTGGATCCAAGCCCCTTTCAAAGAAAAATGTCTCAAGTCTTTCTTGGTCTACATGCTGGAAAGCAAGTAAGAATTGCAATACAGCTGTGTGGTGATAAGAAGACAGTGTGCTACCTTACCTCCTTCACAACTGGAGCAGGCAGAGAGATCCTGGCTTGATGGGAAAGGGCAGATTCTAACTTCCAATTCAATGTTCATGAAGTGATATTCAGCCAGTACAAGTACTTTTCCTAGAGCAGGTGGTTGTGCCTTAGATGGTAAGATTTGGGTCCCTGAAATAATTTGTTTTTACAACAGGAGAAATGCAGTTCCATATTTCTAAACTTTATATTCCTTCATTCTTAGACAATTGGCCAGATTGAAACTGCTTTGGATCAGAGAATACGTTAGGTCATTCTTTGTAGGAAAAGTAATTAATTTTCTTATTTACATATCTGTCAGAATTCTAAGTTGTAATGTCAACTTGTAAAGTAGTAGAGTGAGTCTAATGACTCAAAAAGATGAGCCCTTTCTGCTAATGATAAAGTGATAAGTGATACCAGGTGGATTTCAGTACTAGAAGTCTTTAAAGTGTTCTAAAATGCTAGAAGACTGGCAGAATTTTGAGTTAATTATAATATTACCACGGGACCCCAATGCATTCCAGTAGAGCTCAGAAGTTCTGTCTTCCCAGATAGAGAATGCATTTCAATTACCATTGTATGATTTCATACTCTTGTTGAAGTAATATATTCAACTCCTTTCAACTATACCATTTTGCAGTCCCAGCAAGGTTATGTTTTCCATGGTGGGGCACTATTAGTCCCACCTAGTCTAAGAATGCCAGTGAAAATATTCTCAGTATATATCTTTCATAGCTAATAGCTTTCTGCTTCCTTTTCCCTTTCTTTCTTTACTATCATCACTATTGACTGTGTTCTGTTATTCTCTGATGTTCTGTTTTCCCTTGATGTTGAATATCAATTGAGTGTTATTTGAAACAACTTCGCTGGCATAGAAGGATGTGATGTTTTTTTCTGAAGTGAAGATTCCATTAATGTGGATGGGAAATCAGCATTTTTCCACTCCAGTTCTTTTTGTGCCACTTCCTTCACTGACATCTGCTTCTGCTGTCTTTCGCATCTTTCTTCTTGCATGCAGATCACTGCTCTTTCTGGACTCCTGTCTAATTAGAAGCACAGAGCAGGTGAAGACTACATGCAGTTCCTCTGCAAACATACTTTTTAGCCTTATCCAGATGATTTGCACCTTCTCACAATGGTTGTGTGCTTTTCACCACTTTGATATGCTAAAAAAGAGGTGAATTCTTCTTGGTGCACATAGCTACTCTAGCTGAATTTGTATGTCAGAAAAATAGAATCAGCTCCTCAAAGGCTAACTCAACTACCAGCTTCCTCCACGCTTTGACCATTCTGCCTATTCTGTCCATCTGAAACCTTATTCACTCCTCTCCTGTATTCAGGATGCAGGGCTCCAGACAGACAGATTCCCTCTCTTCTCCGCCCTAAGCCAGAAGTGATCCACCAAGTCTTCATTCGACTGGAAAAGCCAACCTGATGAATGAACCAGCAAGGAGGGGGCCACCTGGTAAGCCAATTGTCCACTTTCAGGCATCTTTAGGCTCTTCTTCAGCTCTTCTGTGTTCCCCAGCACATCTATACTTTCACAGTATTGTTGCTGGCAATGCATTTCTCTTGGAGCAGTTCTGTTCCTAGTGCTGTTTAACTTTTCGGTGCTGTTTTATTTTATCTCTGTGATGACAACTTCTTTCCAACCCTCACAAATGTAAATTTTTATACAACTAGAGAAGAGTTGTATATACAGAGTGGAAAATAAGACTCATTTCCACAGCATCGTATCCTTGCAAAAAAAGCATTTTTGATCCTATGAATCAATCACGATTAGGTAGGTATTTTGGTACGTTTGTGTAAACGTGATCCAGCCCAAGCAACAGAAAATGTGAGTGATGAAACACAATAGTGTATATATGCAGCATACCATTACATACACACCACCAAAGAGACTTTTCCTTCACTTACTCATATTTTATTATTTGTGCTGCTACCAACATAATGTTGCGAAGGCATCAATTATGTTTCATTTTATAAATCAAACTAATTAAGAACCAGATGTAATCTGAATGAAAAAGATCTGAGGTCAGTGTTGTGCACCATCTGTATGACAGTGCTTACTCATGATGAGGAGATGGATTGGACAGCTGTGAATTTTCCTGCTGTAGGAGTTTCATCATGCCCAGAAGGTGTCACGTACTTATCTTTTTCCAGTTTATTTCTTTAATTTCACAACAAAAGTGAAGGAAGATAAGCAACACTGACATTACTTAAAAAAAGAAAAAGTAAGTGATAAAAGTTATGAAAGCAAAAGAGAAGAAAAGATTTTGGTCAGAAAATTAGTACAAAAATAAATCTATTTTAGTAATGATGATGTAGAACATGAATGAAAGAAATAATAGAGATAAGAACAAATCAAATCTTCAGTATGATAATTTCAGCAACACAGTGGAAAAAATAATAATAATACAGTGTCTCAAGATTGCAATACTTAGCAGAAAGGAAAGCCATGTCCTTACTAAGTACAAAACTTCTAAGCTAAGTGTTATCAGGACAATAGCAAGATCCACAGTACCAGCTCTCTGGAATTTTTGAAGGCTCCCTTAAAATATAGCTCCTTGAAACCAAACAACAACCATGACCACTTACAGTCTAGGACTTTAAAGGTACTCCATAGCAGTATTTGCCTCTTCTCTTACCTTCATCAACTTTTAAAATCACCAATCTCTAATCAAATATGGCATCAAAACATTTCATTTTGTGAAATATAAATATCAAATATCAAAGCATATCAAAATGGAATTTCCTTTCTCTTCCCTCTTGCTTCTCAATTCATTGCTTTATTATAAATGTTAAATTTATTTCTTTTTCTTAAACAAGCAAATGAAATAGAACAAAAATTTATGCATGTGGAAGCTGGAAAACAAGTTCCAGTCTTTTTAATGTGGTAATATGTGTTTGGACAGATTGTTTCAAATGTCTACAGCAGTTACATGGCTCATTGCATTTCACAAGTTAAGTGTTCTAACTATGGTTATATATGCAGATTAGTAAGTTTAGTATTATCACATTAAAAAATGTTCTAACATACATGTTGCTTTAATGTTAGGAGAATTAACCAAATTGTTGTCATGTATGGGCAGGCAGATCAGTTTTCATCAATGCGTAGGTCTTAATCAAGTGAGAATGAGAGGAGAAGTCTGCACAGTTGTTCAGCATCATCATTTGTCATGTTTGGTAGGGTTACTATGTTCTCTGAATGATATAATTATTTCTTTTGCTACCTCACAGTTTGCATTGAGAATATAAAGCTCTTATGAAACAGAAATATCTTTCTCACCAAAATAAATCACAGGATCTGTTGAAGAGAATATTTAAAATCTCCAAAGCATATAGTGTCATTTAGAACTTGGACTATGCAGGAGTAATCCCCTCCACCATTCCGTGCATGTTTTCATCTTGGTTGTTTGTGTTTTATTGTTGTTTTATAACTAATTGCATATAGAATATTTGGAGAGAAGCTTATACAATTTTAATCAAGTGTCTTTTGCCAAAGTAGCACTTCTGGTTTCATAGGTAGATCTCATTCTTCCACTTTTTTTGCAGGAAACACCTCCTGCAGTGCAAATAGGTTTAATTCGCTGTGTAGGAGAAATGATGTCCTAGAGCTGGTAGGACCTCTACCTACCCCTTCACCATCTTAGTTTCTTAATATTTTCAGCATCTTAACAATATTATTACCTTAACAGTCCTCCTTAGCTTTCAGTTCACTGTTACATTTTGTTTTGTTCTGTTTTGAATATATGCACTTTCTCCATGAGAAACTTATTGATAATGGTAGTGCAAAACCGTTTCTTTCCTGATTTTGCACCTCATAAATGTATTGGTTGCTCTCATTATGGCATTCTTTGTTCTGTCATGCTCTAATGCATGGTGTTCAGGAGAAAATGCAATCAATTTATTATTTACTTTAATTGTCTGTTTCTCTTGTTGATTAAATAGAAAGTTTCAGCTACAGTAAAGATAAGAAAAACACCCACTCTTCCACTACAGCAAGAATCTATAAAGGCTAAAAATTAAAACAACCTCTTAAAAATTAAAACATCACCTCTTAACTATTAAAAATTTCCACTAATTACTGAAATTCTCATTTTATAAAACTGAATTTTAATAAACCCACAATACAGAAAATACAGAGCATGCAGACTATTTGCACGTGGTCCTCCATTAAGATAAAAGGTACTCATTTTTCACACTTAGCCTGAAGGATTGTCTAGATAAACTACTGTAAAGCAGTTTAATGCGAATTAAAAGAAATAAGAATATGTTCCCATTTGCATCCCATATTGAACCAATTACACAAGTGGTGTACAGGAAGGAAGAAATTATTGGAATTATAGTCATTCTTCATGGGAAGTGACTGTTATGTTTATTAATATTTGAACTGTGTGTGTGCTTTCTCATGAAGTTGTCTGGTATAGTCACATTTATTCCATACCCTTTCATTTCACTCTCACTCTCTTAAAGATGACTATTTAGCAAAGGGCTGTATTTCTCTAGCAAGAGCAAATACAGTGATGACATATCCATTTTTAACCATTTTGGCCAGTGCTTCACGTGCCAGGCTTTAAGGAATAAGGGAGACAAAGCCCCCTTTGGTTCTTTAGGTTCTTGTATTTGTGGTTTTTTGTTGTTGTTTGTTTTTTTTTTTTTTTGTACCACTTATAATATTCTTCCATCAACTTAGAACTTCTTAATTTATATGAGTGGCCTTGTTGTAAAATCAGTAACATTGTTAGTCTTCATTTAATTCTGTCTAATTAGGATATATTCTAGTAGAAAGGAGGTAGGGGATGTGATGTTCCTGGATGCCAATATCTTACGTTCTGTACCGAATACAGAAAGTAAATGAAAAAAAAAAAAAAAGTTGACTTCTCTCGTTTAGAGAGAGAGAGTTGCTCAAATGATAGGATGTGCATATCTGATAATCAGTGCCGATTACAGGGATTGGAGATTGGCCCTTGTTTGAAGTGAGGTAATAAGGCAGCTTATTAGGGAGAGAGAAGTAGAAGAACTTCAAGAAAAGCTCCAGACTTCTGCTTGATAGTGTTGGAGTGGAAGAGGTAGTGGGGTCCTTGCAAGGTAGGATGAATGGATGGGTGATAGATATGTAGCCAGATTAACGTGAATCAGCTGAGCAGTGATAGCTGTCTGCCCATATTAAGATAGGAAAGTCAGATCGCTTAGCTCAATCTAAGCTCTAATTGTGGGCTCAGGTAAATAAACTTCACTTTTGCTGTATGTTCAGGCCTATGTTGTGGAATAACTGTTTGACTACAGTAATTTTTTCATACATTTGATTCTATAGTAAGAGGTAAGTCAGAAATAAAGCATTACGTGTAGTTATGAATGGTGTTACGCATTGCAGTCATAAACCTTAAAAGGAGCATTGATAATTATCACGGAATGTTGATGCAAGTACTCTGCTTCTACTCTGTAAGCTATTGGCCTGGTTATACAATGTCTGTGTTTGTCATTGCGCCATGCATACAGTACAGACATTCTTTTAAAATGTTTGTCTGATACTCACATATGACATAAATAGAACCCATTAGCTGCTCCCTATAAATCACTAAGGAATGAGATTTTCAAGAGTGCGTGATGGTGTCTTTTTGTTTTTTTTTCTGAAACTTCCAGATTGAAAACATGTAAAAGTGATTCTATATCTCAAGCAGGGAAACGGTGGAGACCAGACTGAAAACCTGGAATACTAAATTCAGGGGAAGGTTGTTTAAACTCAGTTCTACACCATATGTACACCTTCTACATCATCGTTATCTATCCCACAGCTTCTGTCTTTGTGCAACCATTTTCTATTTTTAAATAGAAAAATAATGTCTTATAACATATTTCCTTTGTTTTGTTTGTCTAACACACAGATGTATTTGCTAAAAACTTTGTAGAGTTTAAGGACATTCTGTCTATCAGAACCACCTGCTTCAAAACTTTATAAAGAAGTCATCCTCTTCTAGACTTAGTTTCATTTTTATTGACCTTTTTTCTTTTTCACAGTGAGGAAACGTATCTTTCTCAAAGTATCTGTTGTTTTTTCTGCTCTCCATTTGCACTACAGCAGTCCTTCTTCATGATCATATGTGGTTTTGGTATATGAAGATGTATTCAAGTTTGCAGTAGAATTGTTTAGTTTCTTGTGATGCTAATACATGACCCTGCTTCATATTTTTACTGCAGCTCTTGCCTATACACTCTATTCATGCTTTAACAAACTTTTCATCATGAGTTAGAAGACAACAGGAAACAATTTCACTGTGATATACAATTTTATCTCTTTGCATAGAGGTATATTACAAATTTTTCCCTTATAACTGCTCAGATTCATACGAAGAAAATGATTGAACAAGTTTTTTCTGTTTTGTTGCATGCATATTTCAACTGTGACTGACAGAGTCTTTACTTGCAGAATCTCCATCCTTGGAGATATTCAAAAGGCATGTGGACACGCTTCTGCTGTAGATGTCCTTCTTGAACACTGATTCTGTGAAAGTTCTAGATCTTATGAACTAACTCTATAAATTAGCTTGCAGATCTACAATATTTATCAATATAAACACTGAGTTAGTAATAACTCTATGGCTGTGAAGTAGAATTCAAATGCTGACATCTTTTCTCTGTCTCCTTCTCTCCTAGCTATGGCTTTTGTCAGAATGTTTATAGCATGTTTGTAAAGTTAGGGTCTTACAGTAGGGGTATGGGTCTTGAAACTTAAAGACTTGTGCCCATATGTGCCTGTGAACTTCACTAATCTGTGTATCCTAGCTTGGAGTTTCTGGCTATGCCAAGTATTCTGTACGTAATGCTTCCAGGGTGTGCAGAAGTGTTCCTGAGAGCATCTGGAATGTTTTGTTTGGAAATTTAATACAATATATTCTATTCCACATGCAGCAATATTTTTTTTCCACTTACTGAAATTCCTTATCTAGATGTATTTTACTGTGTCCAGCATTTCAACTGAACATTAATCTTCACCATAGGAGTCTTGTCCTCATCAAGAGGTGTGTGCATAATAAGATATTGTGGATGCTTTAGGTGTAAGACAGGAGTATAAATTACTGTTATTAATGTTATGATGATAAAAAATTGTTATTGTTATATGTAATCTGCATATAAGACTGTCTTCAAAAAGTTATTATCAGTCTGCCTGTGTGCCCAGGGGCAATCTTCTACCGTAGCATTTAAGTCTTTCAAATTACAGAAAGCTAATGTAATTCTTGATGACATTTACAAAAACATATTATAGCACTTCTTTCAGTCCTCTCACAGAAATTTCTCTCAGTGAAGTTAAAGGGAGTTCTGTGTATATAGAAACTGCAGGGCCTGGCACTTTTTAAAATCAAAGCCACGCTTTTTTTCTTAAGCCACTCCACTTGAAGAAAATGTTAAGTAAAAATTTTTTTAATCTATTTTTTGATTTAAAGTGCCTCAGCCAATGTAAGTTGTATTTAACTTTCAGTGCTCTTTGGCAGAGAGTACACATTCTAGATTTCTTCTCATAGCAAGTTGTTATGTCAGAGTTATAAACACTTGAAAATTGGCATTTTGTAATGGAGATGCTGACAAGACCTTTATTACACCAGTACAAGTAGGCAGCATTCCTGTAAATGCAAGTTATTTTTGTTTGACTGGAGTTTTTTTGTGTGATTTTTTTTCCTAACAATCCCATGGTCGCTTTCTATCACTGTTTTTCAAAGTGAGCATTACTTTAAAAAAAATAGTAAATAATAATAATGATATAATGATAATAAAACACAAAAAAAAGCACATCATAATGAAAGGACATTGGTATGGCCTGAATATAGGTCTACAACTAGGACTAAAGCTCTAGGTTGATAAGTCTGATTCCAGATTCAGTTTTAAAGAACTGATAAATGATCTACCAGTGAATTAGTTGTGAAGAAATTCTTGTGGTGTGCATATGCATGTTCCACAGCATTGGGATAGAAAAGATAATCGTTATGGCATGGGGAAGTGCATGTTAATTTACTTAGTGGGAAACTAACTCACTTAAATGCCAAAAACATACCACATTTTAAAACCAGAGATGTTACTATTTTTACTGTTTTCTTTTTAACATTGTATTCATAGTTTAAATTCTAGAAAGGAATTCACTTCAAACATCTGTGATTGCTTTAGTTTTCTTGAAAACTCTGAACTTTTACAGACGCAGGAATTAAATCACTGAAGTGAGAATTGAGGAAGGTGAGGATCATAGGATCCTTGGAACACTTCCATCAGCTGCCAAAAGTAGTATAAATTTCACTGAATCTCCTTGAGATTTATCATTACACATAATAGATCTCCAAATCAATGTAATGTGTAAAACTGTAAATCTTAGTGACCTGAGGGGCTTAGATATCTATCTTTCATTAGTTTCTTTCACCTCTTAGATTGCACTTGTAAGTATGCAGTTATAGAAAGAATAAGAATCTATTATCTCTGAAGAGAAATACAGATGGCAAATCCTAGGAATGTTTTGGCTCTACTTATCTTATAAGTATCCTTCTGGAGTCTGTAAAACAATAAAAGAAAGTTCTTGGTTTAAATGCAAAATACTGCGATTATTCTGTCAAAGCATCACAATACACAGCATTACTCTCTGAAACTTTTTGGTTAAAATAACAAGATAATAGAATTAACTAGAATATGTAGATTTCAAAAATGATCCATCAGTCTATGCAAATTGCTGTGTTAATAATGTA
>JANHGO010007300.1:0-20188 GCA_024606505.1 Aquila spilogaster | reverse complement strand
TAGCACATGGAGCTAAAGATGGCACTAAAGGAAAGACATTCTTCCAGACAAGGAAACACTGAATTACACTTTCATCAGGATATTATGCTCATGTCCCTGCTCCACAGAGTTCAGACTTCTTTTTAAAACCACGTGAAAAGTCAGCACTTCTAATTTCATTCTAGCATCACTGTTTTTCCCCTCCTGATTTTAAAATTATTGTTCCCACCAAATGCCACCAACTTCTAGTATGTTCTGCAGTTCAGATAATTTCATGGCCTTTGCTCCCCTCACTTCTCTTCAACAAAACCCTCAATCCCACCATTCAGAAGATAATAGTGTTTTTACAGCATTTTAGTTTAAGTGCTAATTTTACCTGGAAAACAAAATGGCATTCACGCTTTGAACAACGGAGAAGGAAAATAGTGATAATTCAGGAGGTGAGTCACAGAAACATATTCCGCATTGACTTCAACTGAATAAAGTTAATTTGTGGATATAAAATCTTGAATGAAAATTACAGTAATAATAAAACTGCAAGTCAACTTTATATCATGTTGTAATAAAATATTACTCAAAGGTTAAGTATGTCGTGTCTCGCTCTAGGGGAAAGTTAGAAAGAAAGAGCAAAGATTTAGGAGATTATCTATATATGTATATATAAAATACATTTATATATGTGTGATATTTATATTTTTATATCTAAAAATCACAGAAAGGTTCCCAAACTAATAAATTTGCTGGGGCTTTTTAAAGAAATACCCTGTACCGTTATTCCATCAATTCTGTATCACTTCCTGCTGCTGCCCTGGGAAGCCGGTGTCGAGCTGCAGGATGTTCTCCTTGTTTCCTTACCTGCCCCCACAGGCCATATTTCCAACACGAATGGAGGGCTGTATGCCTGCAAACAAGTGGATCCAGGACTGCTTGCTTAGCACAGTGTTGAAGATCCTGGATTCTGTCACTGCTAACAAGTCACGTCAGATCATGAGTAGAAAAGTAACAAATTTCTTCTCAGAAATTAAAACATTATGATATAGCGCTACCGTCCATGTATTATTTGCGAAGTCTAACTGACCCAGAACCTGTAGCAGCAGATACCAGATGTTTCTACAGAATTTAAAAAAGTCATTCCCTGCAATCCTTTTCTCTGCCTTTCCATATAAGAGCTAAGACTTATTTACCTGAGCCAGTATCAGTTAGTCAAGGAGATAGAAAAGATGGTAAAGATAGTATGTTAGGACTTACGTAAATAAGATTCATCCGTAAGTAACTTAAGTAGTGAAAATCGTGGCAAGTGGGGGGAATTCCTAGTATTTTAAGGTGTGAACTTGTCAAAGGCAGCAATGAGACTCCAGACAGCCTTCGCTGCCCTAGACAGCCTAACAGAGCAAGCGCAAAAGGTAAAAGACACAGCACTAAGGACATGGGGTGAGGACAGGTGCTGAGAGAACCAAGCAGTAAAGACAGCAAGTTTCCCAGAAGTCTAGCGCTAGGCTTGACTTAATGTTGCAGCAAGAACAAACTGGGGACAGAAAGATGGAGAGCAAATGAAAACTGTTACTATTCTGTGTACTGCATTACACAGTTCAAATGACTTCTCTCTCCCCTGAACACCTGCTGCACTGAATAAACGTTACATATATATTTATACACACACACATATTTAATATCCTCAATAGGCAAGCAAGTACAGCACATTTTGATCGTGATTATTTGGAAAATACAAAAGCAACAGAGATTTTTTTTTTTTAATTCCAATGCCAAAAACAATGGCTAGTAATATTTTCTGCAGAAGTTGTTTAGATCAGTTGTTTAAAAACAGGTTGGACGGTTCTGACTACCAATGCTTTGACAACAAGGTGGCATCACCTTTTAATAAGATGGGAGGAGTAAGACTTAATTTACAAAAGATAAGACAATTTCCTGTATTCTTGTGAGTCATCACACATCATTAAGTCTTTTTTGTATTATGCTAAGAACTGTGGGGTTTAGATTATTTCACTAATTAAACTTGAAGTCAGAGTAGAATGACTTTTGGAACACTACACCACTTAAAGATTCATCTATTTTTATTAACATACACATCTAGAGAAGAGAGTTGACCATCACATCAACTCTGCTCTGGTAGTTTTATTATTGCCATTCTAACACTCACACAGTTAGTGACTTTAGCTGCTCTTCATAATGCAAATGTCTTCCTCATACAAGTGTCACAACTACTATGTAGATTTCTCAACAAATTCCTTTCAAGATTTTTTAGATGGCTGCTCCATCTGCATCCTTAGAAGACTTATCAATATTAAAAGAGAACAGAATCTTCCATATTTGTGTTTCTTTACATTTTTATAACTACATATCACCCCAAGCAAATAAACCGTATGAGCACTGTTTTCTAACCTGCAAAGCTATGCAGTATTTATTGAAAATGTAGAATTAATACTGTTACTATGAAAGCATGAAATGACAAGGGTAAAATTACAACTCATCATTACCTCGAAATCTGGCATGAAACCTGAAACTAAATTAAATCTTATCTAAATGCCAAAATCAAGGAAAAGAAAAACAACACCAAAGGCAAAAGTAGATTCTCTCTCCTATTTCCTAGTCTATTTTATTGCGTATTTACAGAATAGAAAGACAGAAAAAAAGGTATCTGAATAGTCATAGCTGAATCACCTGAAGCAGTAAGTGGCTGGCATGTGTATGAAGGGAAACTTATTTCCATCAAAGACTTGAAAAGATAGAGCTTTCTAAATCTACTCCAAATCTAGAATCTGAGAGCTGTGAGAATACAGCAAGAGTCAAGTGCCTTGATGTAACATATACCATATACTGATCAAGACCAATACAATTACACAAAATGGAATAATTTTTACCATATCCAAGGAGATATGAAATCATTTGCATGGGCACAACTCAGTAACAACTGAACTACTATCCATCCACCTGTAAGCAAAGACAGATGTAGATGGCTACATTTCTGTAGCATCAACTGAAAGTGGAATTTAGGAAGTCTGTGAAAACATTCATTGAAACAAGAGGAAAAGTTTTCACAGCTTTTCAGTTGAGAACTTGACAACAGAAGGTGGAATACCAGCTACAATAAAGAATGAAACCAATAGGCTTGTCTTGCAAAATGGGACAGGATGTTGTTTTGTTGAAATCTGCTGCTCCAATTATCTGGTCATTAGAAAAATGATCCACCATTCTAGGCATCTTTATATACAATTCTTCCAGACCCACAACAAAGAAGCTAATCTACTGGGTAGCAATACCAGAACACTGCAAATGAAGTTTTCCCAGGAAAGACGGTTTTGCTTGTGCCAATTCCAGTGTATAAACCTTCAAATAATAAGAAGCTCAATAAATTTAATGCAGCTGGAATTGACTCAAATAAGCAAAAATGACATGCCTTCAACCCAGAATTACTGTCAGGTCAAGAAAAGGAGAGAACAATTGGAATTACAGTGTAAGTCACTGTGTAAATTGCTACTGAACTATCTAGGAAGTCTGCATGATACCACCAGTGACAGTTGTTGAGCTGGCAAGAAAAGAGTTAGAAAATAATTACCTAAAGACTGAAGAACACAGACCAGAGCACAAAGATTTGACTAGACTAAACAAAATAAGAATGAAGACACAAGGGCCAAATACAGGCTCGCTTCCTAATCCTAAAGAGAATAATAGTACAAAAAGTACAATCACACTGTTCACTGTGATTCAATAGAGTGAAAAAATAATAACCATCATGGCTGAGTTTTCACTGAGAGTAAGGATAGAAATGCTCAGTTATAATTGTGCCAATTGCTACGGCTCATCAGAAGCGTTCGCACCACAGGATAGTGGAAAGCAGAGAACAGAAGCAAGATTATCGATTCCAATAAGAGAATCCCATTCAGTGATTGGCAGAAGTAGAAATACTACCACAACAAACTGATTTTGGAAAAGAAACTGATTAAATCATGAATATTTAAAGAGACAAGGCATATAATTTCATATTTCACTCACCTCTTGAGAGCCTTATATTGCACCTAGCATGACTTTCTTTGGACGATAGAAGCAATACAGTAATTCCAGAGCATCTTACTAAATTCATCACAGGTTTTCACTGAAAACTAATAAAAGCAAACTTGTGGGTTACGTTGGCCAAGATGAGGTAAGTGCATTTTAAAATCTGCTTTTTAACAGCTTAGAGAAAAAGAGACTGCCTTAGAAGCAGGGAGGGAGGAGGCATCTAATAGCAGACATCTCTCATGATCTGAGATCGGCTGAGGACAAAATCCTCCTGCTGCCTGTAGACTGAAAATTACAGTCTTTTAAAAAAGCTGATGCAGAACATGGACTCTCCCTAAATGTGGCAAAAATGAAATATGTGTACCAAAATCTGTGAGCTGTTTCATATAGATACAGACCTACACTTCAGCAGAGCCCTTCTACTAGTGAAGGTCTTACTTTTCTTACTGTAGGTCTTTCAGTTAAGTGAAATATAAATTTATAACTGTTGTCGATACTAATTTCTTAGACACTTATAACTAAATTATCCACTAGAGAGCATAGCAACATTTTAAACACATTCTGCTTATGTCTGCAAGTGCTAAACGAGGTCTTTGTGGTACGCAATGCCACCCTTCTATATAAGAAATATGCTAAACAGTGTCATGAAAAACGGAGATAAGAAATGTACTTAATATGACGCTTTAAGGAAAAAAGGTCAACAGACCATGAACTTTTAATGAACAAATTTCAACAGTTTACAGCCTGGTATGCAGTTCTCAGACATTCTTGATGAAAAAACTTATATTACATTATATATCTTTGTGTGTGTTTATATACATATAACAAAATGTGACAAAAAGAGGAAAGACATTCTTCATTCCTACAGGAGAAACCCATAGAAGCACTGCTAATCAGTATGCTGTGTGAGAGCTGTATTTCTTCCTGTTCTGCAATATATTCTGGTGATGTCATGACATTTTTACTCGCATTAAAGAAAACCTTTTATCATTTATTATTTCACATTGTATGGCCATCCTGTAAGATTCATCTTTCATTTAAAAATGTAAGTAAAATAATTCTTTTGTTTTGCTTTATTTTTCAGTTGCTCAGAAAAAATAGTATAATACACAAAAAGTACTCTGGAGTCTTTCCTTAAAAATACTTGTTTAAAACTGTTACATTCCCACAGGCCTTCATCAATACTTTGATAAAGGTGTCCACAGCACCCACAAATCTGAATAGCGCATCTCAGTGCCACAGGTAGACAAATTAACTCTACCTCAGATCTTTGCTAAATATGTTTTTCTTCTTTTTCTCATAAACCATTCAAGTTAATCATTGCAGTAAAAAGACCAATAGCATAGGGCATCTTGTATTATCAGAAAAACACAGAACTTGGCATATCT
Source organism: Aquila spilogaster (assembly GCA_024606505.1). Taxonomy (NCBI): domain Eukaryota; kingdom Metazoa; phylum Chordata; class Aves; order Accipitriformes; family Accipitridae; genus Aquila; species Aquila spilogaster. The sequence continues at coordinate 14,804 of JANHGO010007300.1, read as the reverse complement.
AGTCAAAGCTGTGCTATGCCTAAGTCTGAAGTGGCTAGCTTCAGATGCTGAACGAAAAAGTGAGTGGAATTCTTTAAGTCTGAAATAAGCTACGTGTAAGAGAAGTCTTGTTCTAAAAATTATTCAGGTTTTGTTTTATAAACTGGAGAAGAGGGGGTTTATAGACATTTCTCATTTACCTTAGCATCACGGTGAAAATAAATGAAATTTGAAAGCTCACACCTACTACAGAATAAAAAGAGCAAGTGCTAGGAAAACATTTACTATCCACGGGAATTGTAAGCAGCACAGTCAGCGGTGAGGATGGCAAATCACTTGACAACCATAACTGGAAACAAAGAGGAATGAGTACCAAGGTGGAGAAAAATCCAAGTTCAGCAAAAAGGGATGAATACATAGCACAACAAAGTTGCTTCATGAGTATAAAAGCTAACATGGATTTCCACATCTCAAATTAACAGGGCATTAAAAGATTATATACTACAGATTAATTAAGTGCCAAATGCAATATAAGCACTCAGTGCCATTTCTTTGGGGTTTATTTTTCAACAGTAGGTATTATAATTTAACATGTCTGATTTTAAGCAGTTTCAATGACAAAATTCACATAACATTAGAATCATGCTCAAGTACCATACTGAATCAAACCCTTAAATGAAAAAGTTTTTTAGGTAGATGATAGCATGATGTTTCAGGGTTAAGCTATTCTGGTAAAAGTGATCACTCTGTGCTAATTTATTCATAAACTCACATATACTACAGTCTAGTTTTCATTTTCTGAAATCTTCGCAGTCTAAAATCACCATCACTGCAGTTTTCATTTTAGGTATTAGTATATGCTTATACAGTTGGGAAAAAAGCCACAGAGAAGTAGAAGCAAGAAATACGAATTATGAGGTTTTATCAGTGTAATCTACCATTATGAATAACTCATGATACAAGCTGGTTAACCAGTTTACCAAATCCTCCTCTGCACTGAGAAATATCTTTTAATATTGACAGACTTGACTTCCTTTTTCTGCCTTTTAAAACACACTAATGGAATCTCCTTAGTCAGAGAGGGAGGGTGTAGGGGTGGTGTCTAAAATGGCTTACTTAGTCACACACTGCAAAATAAGTCTAGAAAATAGCAGCAGCAGCCAGACCCTAATTTGAGATTAGGTTTGCGATGCAGGCAGAATCTGTGTCTGCTTCATCGAAAAAGTTGAGCCTTCTACTGATTTCTGATCACTAGGTAAACCAGTTTTTTGCAGCATAAAGTGTCCAGCTCTCAGGAGCAAAGCTTCTTTGAAGGGAGGAAAAATTTACCAGTTGGAGATCAAGTGCGGACCTGTGGTTATTAGAGCTGCAGCTCATTCACCTATATGGTTTTCATAAGTGTTTTGGCTCTGCAAGAGTTGATGAGCACAGTTTAACATCCTGCTGGGAAAATAATAGGTTCTATATCCATGTGTGGACTGTTTTAATTCACCTAGGGAAGAAAACCCTCTATAGGTGCAAAGGCTTACATGAAATATATACTTTTAATAAAGCATTTTGGGGCAAAAAGAATGCTACTGACTTTCCATCTCAGTTAAAGATAGGCTAATGCTGAAAAATTTGTTGTTATGGGAAGAAAGCTGAAGCTGATGGGTCTAAGGCTTACGTGTTTCGTATATCAGACACTTCTAAATATTTATTTTTATACACATATATATTCAGGGCACGAAAAAACCCCACATAAGATGTTGTTGCAGAATAAGCTCCTTCCTCCAAAACCCAAAACTATTAAAACCATAAAATATGTATTTAGTTACCATCATTGTCTCTCCTTCTGTGTCTCATATACATAGAATATAAGCACAAAATTTTAAAATTTTCTTCTGCCTAGTTGTGAACATTTTAATTACTATTTTTAAAAAATCAGATTAATGATTCAATGCCATCAGAAAATGAGTCACGTGATGTGTCAGCTAGCAAGTTCAGGTTTTGCTTTTTTTGAAGTAGAGGATTATCTTTGGTTATTCTTGAAACAAGGCAAAGTTCAATATCCCCATCACTGGTAATTTAATGTAATAAATAAAGTTCTATATTTTCAATGGCCACTCGCTTAGATTTTATCTACTTTTTTCCTACTCAAAGTCTACTGAGATCAAAATGGCCATGAATGTTAAGATAGACAGTTCACTACAAGCTGAAGTTCAGTCCTAGCAAGCAGATGCCATAACTAATTAGTTGTTAAGGAATCACATATTATTTGGTTGGAAAAGAAAAAAACGAGATTGAATTTATCTTTTTAAAAGATATTTTGCTTTTGTTTAAATTACTGATTTTAAATTTGCCAGAAATCACTTAAAAGGCTATAATTTTTAGACAGCCTTACCACAATAAAAACTAAAGTAAATCTGGACTAAAGCAGGAATTGTATTATTCAGCAAAATTCTGCTCCTCTGGATCATAACAAGGACCGGTTCAGCTATATCATACCAAAACAAGACCTCACACAAGGATGAGAAGCAGCTCAATTTGTGCAAATTATCCTGAGAAGACACTACATGATGGGCTAGGAACAAGACCCAGTCCCATGTATTTGTGCGAGTTGCTGTTTCAGGACGTGTCTCCGCAGTGCTGCGGGATGCTGTCCTGCGGGCATCCAAGTCCCAGGACAAGTGCAGCTTAGCACGCTCCGGGATGCTAACGTGCGGCTGAGAATTAACCAGGCTGCATCTGCACAAGAGCACGGTGAGGCTGGCTCTTCTGCACTGGCAGGACTGCGCTATGTCTGGCATGGCAGCCTAAAAAGGCACAGTAGAGATGGTCTATTAATTAAGTAAGCAAAAAGGTACATTTCTAATACCATGGAGAGATAGTATTTTGAGCTCATCAGTGTGGGCTCAAAAACTAGAAGATGGATAAAAAGATGTAACAATCACTTTCTTAAACTCCACCTTTTTATGGCTTGCCAGGTGACTTCTGTACATTTGAGACTAGCAGTGCTGAAAAAGGCTACAGATTCAGATCCGTTCAAAATAAAATACCTGAGACTTACAAACCAAGGCCTATGTATATCGTGAGGCTTGAGGTCACTCTACAGAACTTGATGTTGGTTGGATCCAGTACCGAAGCTGAGCACGCTGCAGAGCTTTCGCTATAAAGAAACATTTTAAAATACGCAGCTCTGAAGTAAAAATTTGTATTTATTATTTAATAACAATGCATAGTAAGGATCAGTGGAAGTAGAGTGGAAGCCTATTTCTGACACAGTTGACAGATAACTGTTTTACATAACGTTCATGGCTCTGTGCCACATAGCTGCTCTGCAAGGGAGAGCAAGCCTCGCTTGTCAAACACAATAAAGCAAATCAGTGTACTATCAATAGGATGTAAAATTACTCTAGTTCTGAAATTCTGTGCTGAGAATCCCAAGAGCTATAATTTATCAAACAAAAACTTTTGAATCTTGGAAAAACAAAGAAACTATCTTAACATAATCACATTTTTAAATAAGAAATCTCAGCTCATCAATACACAAAAATTTTGTGAAGAATTAATTTTAATGAGCCCCTTTGCAAGCTCCAGATTATCCATCTTGTTTTTTTGGAATGGAAACAGGAGTCTCGTTTCTCTGACAAATCTAGAGATATTTTTTATCTTAAGCTTTCCACAAATACTACTTCTGTGTAAATTGAGAAAAGCATATGTACAATATCATTTAGCCACATTAACAGAATTATTTTTACACTGATGACACTAAAATAAACTCAAAATATACATAGCACTAAGGCTCTCTTTTTTTTCTGTCTAGGCACCCAATAAAGCGGTTCTTCGCATATATTTCATATAAAGCTTGACACAAAATTTAGGCAACACTAGATCTACCTATATTTCACAGTTTAAATGTTGGTAATGAAGAACTTGTTGAGAACTGAACTGTATTTGCTTCAACATCACACCAGTGATTTTCAAAGCGACAAAAAATAGTGTAAAAGCAATAGGATAAGCTAGCCAGCCCATACAAGCAGCAATATAGTCCAAGACACGTAGTCTATTTATTATAATAGTAAGACAGTATTTTGCAAAACAGAATTGAGAATGATACACTAGAAAACTGTTACTTTACTAGTGCTCTTTAATTATGGCCTCACACAGTGTTTCAACAAGCAGTACAAACATCTAACCTTGTCACAAATTGTCTCCTTCCTTCAAACTGCTGAAAGGGGAGGTGGGAAAGGAAGGAGGGGAAAAAAAAAAAAGAGGCATCTCTCTTGTGGATAAAAGCACCTAATCCCAGTTTAGCTCTGGTACAATAACTCTTCTCAAAGAGCAATGTAAGGGGAAGTAATTTCATAGCAGGTCTTACTAGGTGACTGAATATATGGATTCCATTAACTGAATACATAGCTATGGAGTCCATTAATTTGTACTGGCAATCCGACATTTGGCAGGGGTGATGCTGGTATTTCTTAAGCAAACGGGCCATCAAGTGAACAGCACGCTGGGGAGTATTAGTTTCCTAGGATTATTATGAGAAGTTAATGGAAATGCTGATAATGTTTATTGGGTTGGTTAGCAGTGTATGCAAAGTTAACATGAAGTGTGCTTAGGGACAGGAAAATATCATTACTGATGTTTTGAGTTGAAATCCTATTATCAAATGCCACAAATAGGACACGGGATCTGTGGTATGTTGAGTTCATCACTGGAAGCTGTCATTGTCCTACATTACATTTTTTGGATGCGGTCCAGAATGGGGAGCAGAAAGAAGGCAGGGATGTCGCACACCTGCCTACTCAGCAGTTGCCACAGTGGCCCTGCGGAGCCAGACACAAGGCCACAGGCACGTGTCGGCCCGCGGCTCAGTGAGCTGCGAGGGAATCCAGCTGATTTGCAGGCCACTGTGACAGGGCTGACAAATGCATGAGAGTCACGTGGCATCTGTGCTCCTGGCAGCTATGGAACTGGTCCCAAATCTTTGTGATGCTTTGTGCTTTTGTGAACTCCTTTCTTTCATTCCCCTGCTTTAAAAAAAAAAATCCAAAGGAACACTGTAAAGTTTTACACCTATGTCACTTTACTCTTATGACCTAACCTTGTTTCTGCTTTACCTTTTTCTCCTTAATATTGCATTGTACTCTTCTTAAAAGGTTCACCGATTAATTTGTACTGCTAATGACTGTCAGACAAAAATTTTGGAAAGAGACAGTAACATCCAACAGTAGTGCTTGTGAATGTGCCATGTTTAAGACCACTGAATCAAGTGGAGAAAGATACACAAGTAGTTTATATTACTAAAGTATTTCGAACGTTGACAGACAATAAAAAAATAATTGTGCATGTGTTTTGCAGCAATGAGAATCTATGTATCTTCTTCACACTGCTTCGAAAGGGTGCAATTCTTACTTGGGTACAACAAATGAGATACCAGCTCATCAGCTTTAGTAAAGGTTGAAAAACTGGTCCCTGGCCATGAAAATACATCATTTTAAGAGCTTAATTTATTTTCTTTATTCAGTGTTATTAGTTTTTGGTGCTTTTCTGCAGCGTATCAAGTCTTTACAAACCACAGTATCACTATGGCTAATCTATAATAACGTAAGTATCTGGTGTTCATTCCATCTTTTGCATGAAGTCATGAAACTCAATTACTAAGCGAGAAAAAAATTGAAAAGCCAAAACAATGATGGAGAGCTGGTGTCAGAGTGTCAGTGGAGCTGCCACAGTTATTGCTGTGTGAAGCTGAAGCACTTCAGAAATTTAGAACATTCAAAGCAGCCCATTACCAGCCCACACACAGCAGCACAGGACCAGTGTCATTTACAGGGACTTTATCAAGGTAAGAGGCCCCAAGTTTGACCTGTCTTTCCCCTGCCACCTTATTTTTTATCTTAAATAATGTTGTTGATGTAATTCAAATGTGCACACATTGGGTTTTTTTCCCCTCTCAAAATAAGCACTCTTCTGTACTGTTTTTTAAAATGTCAGTACATCAGATATCATTACAGAAGCAAACAAAAAGAAATGCAACACATGCATATAATAGAGAAATAAACTGCAGAAAGAAACAGGTTTCAGTATTTAATGGCATGAATAATGAATTAAAAATTATGTTTAAATTATGTTGAAGGTCATAGAAAAAGCCTCAAAGAAAGATAGTTAAGCAGACATTAAAAGGAAGATTTAAATAGGTGATCTTTTAGTATTCTAGCAAAAACAGTCTGTCTTTCACTCTATCCAAATTAAAATACCACTCAGTGACTGACCTTTTTAACATGGCCTGAGGGAGCAGGGTATGATCTTGTTAGAAAAGAAGTGATATTAAAAGAGCAATACTATTAAAAAGCAGCAGAAGATGGAACCCACAGATTAAAATTTGTTTGCTTAGGAAGATTAACTCTTATGAAAAGGCTGTCCTTACTGTTACAAGCAGAGAAACTACTGCCATTACCTTTTTGTTAACTGTTTATGGACTGTGTTAATAAAGACTGTTCACAGAGTCCTTAAAAACAAACAAACAAAACAGAAAAGCCAAATCAGAGGTTTTCTGAGATTTCAGCAAAAGTGTCCTTTCTTTTCAGCACCTTACTTGGAGGCCAGCTGTAGCAGGGATGGACTTCCCCAACTGCCTTTTCCTGAATATTGCCTTAAATGTTGTGCTTCAGCTTAACACCCTGACTTCTAGATATTTATCAAGAGAGGTCAAAGATCCTGCCCCAAAATGAGGGTTGAGGGCAAGACTCTGGCATTCTGAAAAGTTCACAGAAAGATATCTGAGACTGTAAGATAGTGGTTACATCACTGTGAAGACCTCAACATTGTTACAACGGAACACACATATGGCTCTTTAAAAACCTTCACCTGACTTTGGATCTCTGGTATTAGAACACTAAGTCACTCTCCAGAAATCCTACTTCCCTTAATTTAAATAGAGTGCATCTCGAGAGACAGAAAGGTAGACATAGAAATGACTAATGGCTAACCGCACCCCCCCGCCAAGTATTAAAGAGCTAGACCTAATTACCCATTTATTCTTTTCAAGAACTTTCAACAGAGGGTGTGCGCTTACACCTATACAAACCAGAGAGCTACGAGTACGGCGTGCTACACCTCCCCTTAGCATTTAGCCACTGACAGCAAAAAAAGCTGAGCTGGTCCCACACTCGCCATCCCCATTCACTACCACCACGGCAGATGTGATGGATCATCACATAACTAAAACACTGTCATTTGAAAGTTATACACTTCACTGCTTGAAAATTAAGAAACATGGTCTTTTGTCACTAAATTTTCATGTGGATTTTAATTGATTAAAGCATCACTATTACAATATATAGGAAATTCATATAAATTAGATGCCTGGCAAAACCTAGGGGAGGTTGTGTCCTTGACTTTACTGAACTTGTCTGGTGTATGAATTAGTACATTACTAATTAAATGTAAAACACTAGAAGAATAAACTGCACTCAATGAAGCAACCAAAATGTAATGTCACAAACAATGTGTTCTTAAAGAGAACACTTCAAAATAGAGGTGCACAGGAAATCACATACTACTGTCTTCCTACAAGAAACCCCAGATGAAAATGCTCCATTCACACTGTTTTAATATTAATATACTAAACATGCAAAGATTTAAAAACTGAGCCAAAGTTACAGCTTTTTTAACTCCTTTGGGCCCCAATATTCAATTGTTGCCATAAGGGCAGAACCACGTATGTGGATATATGATATTCTACAATGTTTAAAGCAACAGAGATCCTGTTTGAAATCTGTTGTCTACTAATGATATTGAAGTTGCTGGATGTGCTTGAAGATGAGGTCTATTATACTAAAAAAAGAAAAAAAAATGGGAAGCCCTCCAGTTCTTTTGCTGCAGAGATTGAAATAAGTACCATTGAAATCAGGCATAGCCTTCTAAAATCACATTTGTATTTACGCATTTCAGCTTCCTCATGAGAAAAAAAAAACCTCAAAGTTACCAGCCAAGCTAGGAAGTGTATACCATTCACTTGGTATACAGTAGATGCACTGTAAATATTTCTGCTTTTTTAATTTGTGGCTGGAATGGGATAAAATAATAACCTAGTTTTTGTTTCAGTTCTGAGCTCTAAAATTAAGTCAGTGCTGAGAGTTGGATGGATTTCTAAAAACAAACATTTCTAGGAATTTAAACACATTGTGCCATTTAACTTGCTGGATTTTTTTCCCCATCTTTACCGAAATTTTTGAAAAAATTACTCTGGTGATGGGAAACACATACAAATATAAGTTTTTCCTTTTCACATCTCAATACAGTTTTCCAGAGCAATTAGTCCCCTTTAAAAAACAAAACAACAAACTATATGTATTTATCTATCCTTAAAGTATATCAAGATAATTTGAACAGTTCTAACCCTGCTTCATTGCAAAGTATTCCTGGGTGTTTTGGTATACAGAATGGAGCTGACTATCTTTCTGTAACAAATTATTTTGAGATTCACTAATACTGAAAACCTTCCATCCTACAGCCCTTTAAGATCTCTACCTGCAGAAGTAAACGGAACAAGAGAAAACCATCACAAAATGAGAGAATCAAGTTGTATTTTTGAGGATTCAGCAAACAGATATAAGATTACTTTTTTTTTTAATCAGAATCTATTTGCCTAAGCTTATGTTTGATCAACTTCTTTTCAGATTATCATGGAATCTTCACCAAAATTATTTCTCCTTCGGTATTTTTATGTAAGAGTTTTAAAAAACAGTCTCCCAAGTTTAGCTAAAGATATTATCAAATCCATGGTGAGGTGGGGCTTTCTTGATTTTGAATTCAAAGTATTATACATTGCTGGATTGGTAGAAATTCCTAGTTCTATTCACTTTCATCGGTAGGTAAAACCAACTTTTTGAATTTTGAATTAAAATACTGATAGATAACAATGGAAAAGCCTTCACTTATGAGAAAACCAAAGCTATTCCCCACTTCTGTGAATAGCACTTTGCTCTGAGTATGTTGGAGCTGCTCCCAGAGATCTTAAAAATCAAATGTTGCACAAATTAATTCCAAAGAAGGAGGTATAGGGGTGGGAAGGAAGGATCAGAGGCGAGTACAAGCCAGTATAATTTGCAGGTATCTAAGAGGACATTATTACAATGACATGAATACGGATAACAAAATGTTAACAAAAAAGCACTGTCAGTAATGATACATTTAGATAAATGGCAAATGTTCTTGCATGAACTCTATCATTACTACTTCAATCACAGTCATACTTAAACTTTGGGGAGCTAATTTCATTTATAAATTCTGCTGCTGCACATCAATTATTAGTAGCATTACTAACGGTTAGTTGTAGAACTGCTATGCTAGGGTGACTGATTGTCTGGCATTAGCTCTAATAAGAGTTGAGTTGCAAACCACTTTAAATGTCAAAAAAACCTGCAACAGTAATGGGCATAAGCACCCATTACGTTCCTCTAACTTTTTTGACTTCCTGCTAATTCATTATTCTGTCTTTCCATTGTTCCATCATCTAACTTATAAATATCAATGCCAAAGAGTATCCACCTTCCTCACAGAGAATTTCCAGAGTCTTTATTGTGAGAATTATCTGATTCAAACCCCGAGTTAATTCCCTGAGCATAATATTTGCAGCTGGTCTATTATTTCAAGATCAGCAACAAATTTTGATTTGAAGGAATTAAAATCAATCCTTCAAACACAGTGGTTTGATTTAAGGACAAGAGAAAAACCCAACATCAGTCTTCCTATAGGAATTTCACAGTGCGGCTCAAGTAAAGAGTGAAGAAAGTTAGAAAGACTTATCAAGAGGTGCTATAAGCATGGCTGGTGTTACCGTTCAATCATACGGTGCCCTGACCAAATAACAGCAAGAGATGCAGTAATTGCCTCCTGGATATGCAGGCTGAATGCTAACTGCCTGTGACATTGACTTGTTTCAAGCCTCTTGTAGTGCTGCCACTATCAGTGTTATATTTGTATAGTAGAATAACATGAAATATTGATTCTAGAGTGCTTATCAACTGGACCTGTTCAAAATACTCTTCCTACAAAGTTCAGCACTATTTCTCATGCAGAACTGGTGCTGTGTATTTGTGCAAAGAGCTACTTGTTTTCCCACACTGCTTTCAATTCTTTCCTTGAGACATAAGCAGTAACTTTTCAAAATCTAGGAACAGTCAAAAAAGATGCAAACAGTATTTTCTGAAATTGTATAAACTGCACTTTATACAAATTTGAAAGATACTGGCTATGAAAGAATGACTTTAAAAGACAATGTCTCTTCCATTCTGGTTTCCATCACTAGTCTGAAATCTACACTAGGGCTAGACGATGATCAACAATTTCTAATTGCAAATTAAAAATTACTAAATATTCTTGGTACTTTTTTTTTTGTATAAAGTATTTTGGCCATTTTCTGTGTGACAATATCATATGAAAAAAAGCTGAGCTAATACACATGGTTAACCTTTGCATCCTGCTATGGAAGTAGGATATGTAGCGCGACAGCTCTAGGAACGCGTGTCTCTGAAATGCACGTAGCAGGGGCTGTAAACCGTATCTCTGGAACAGCATATTAGTGAAGAGTTAACACTGAGATCTGGGCACAACCAGTAATAAGTGTCAGACTGAAAGCGTCTATCTATACAAATCAAAATAGTTACACATAACTTCTGGAATACCACTGTGGACTTCTACTATAATCTGCTGATTATACTATATGATATCATCACAAGAATTACAGCTAAAACAAACAATCAAAAATCAATGGAACATATTCCATGACACCAAAGACATCTTCTTCCCCTCTGCTTTTACTTGAGGTTCTAATGAAACACCGCACTTTTATTCATTACTTATCCAATTTAAAATTGAGCTAATCACTCAGTCACTGCTGTCACAGAATTGGTATTTACGCAGATAACAGCATACTCATGAGTGTGGATTACCTTGCAGTTAGCTCTAGACCTTATAATTCCAAAGCAGACAAATTAACAGGTATGGTACTTGTTAAAACTCAAAACTGAATTTGTTTACTGTTCTCTCAACATATCAAACATTCATTATATTGATGTACTCATAAAAATCTATGAAATCCAACAATTAACTTGCAAATTTACCTTCAAAAAGATTAAAAACGCCCTGCTGATTCAAGGCTTTATAATTTATGATACTCAACTCATCCATTTATCACTGGTTTAGACTTGATCAGGGTAAACACATAGTTTAATGAAGTTCCCTAAACCTTTCTGTCCAAAACAATCATGAGAAAGTGAAAAAAAATAGCATGCAACAATAGGAAAAAAATCTGAATATTCAGATGAGTTCATATGTGGAAGCTCAATATCAAACACAAAGTCCCATGCTCATGAGTAATTTTTTTAAATACAAAATCCAAACCAAATCACTGAACGCAGAAATGAAGGGTATCACCTCAAAAATTACTTTACTACAATGCAGATGTTTTACTAGGAGCCCTTCAGAATATCTCGGTACATTGGAGAGTTCAGAGAAGGCATAATTGTTCATTTTACAGTGTTTTCACAAACAGATGTCCTTTACATACTTGTGGATACAAAGAAATTCAAGTTTCTAAACTGATATCATAAAAATCCTCCAAAAATCTGTCCGAAGGCCAAGTATTTCACTCTTGGTTATCATGAAGACTAAAAACAATAGAGTATTCTAAATAGATTTTGTGTGCTGCGGGTTTTTTTCATTATATTTATTTAAATTTTGTTTAGGCTAAACCCTCGTAACCCTGAGAAGTCACTCAATAAGAAAAACTTTACTTCAAAATGGCCAATTATTTTTCTGAGATTTAATGTAATAACAACGCATATCTTAAAATATTTTGTATTGTGATGTCTCAGGAGGCAAATTCTACTACCTTGCTAAAAGTAGTGATGCATACCCAAACTAGATAAAGTCTTGTACTTGAAAAAACCTGCAAAAAAGCTTTTAAGATTCAGCTGGCAGATTCTACCATACAAGTTCATCATAAGCTGTAAAACAGGCAAAAAATAGCATTCTGCAAATCTTGAAAAGTAAATGAGAAAGAATTTTTCAACAGTTTCACACATTTAACAGTTCATGGACCTGCTCAAATAAAAGAAGAATTTTTTTCATGACAGTGACCATTTCTCCTCGATACTGAGAAAGATCAACCCACAACTGTACAATTATACATAATAATCTACTTAATTGATTATTATAGGTTTAGGGCTTGCTTCCCTAATGAAAATAACCCTACTACAAACATAGATGTAAGAAGTACTACTGTAGCTCTGATTAGCTGTGATACTACATTAATCATCTATACAATCTCTGGTTCATGTATGCTTTCCACTAAAAGACAGAACCAACCTCCCACCAAAACCAACCCTCTGAAAAGGCCAAAATGACAACAGAAAGGCCCACAAGGAGGAAAAACTTGAAGTGCAATAACATGCTCCACACGACAGCTTGTTGATCACCAAGCAAGTAAAACTGAAATTCCTCCAAACCTCAACAGCATCCAGCAAGTAAAACTGAATTTCTTCCAAACCTCAACAGCAGAATGCAAACATTTTCCCCCCCAGCCAAAAAAACCCAGCGTCAGTGCAATTGACAGCAGACAGCCCTGCCTGCTTCTTGCAGCCCTCAAGAGGCACTCTGTCCAAGAACACAAAATTTTGGACATAAATGTTTTGTTCTTGCTTTCAATCCAAGTCTCCTGACTATTCAGTTATTAGAAAATACTCATCTGCTCTTATCCTTAGACACCTATACAAGTGCAGTCATGCACAGTGAGCTGTCATCGCTAGGGTATTATAGAAATTTCTAGCCCTACTAAATGATGTATTTCTCCAGAGGAACAGGATTTTTTTAGCAAGCGTATATCGATTATCTGTAAGGCACAATAGACAGATGAACAGTATAAATAGCAAACATCTGTGGGATACCTTAAGATTTAGATTTTAATTCACCTTTGGGTGGGTTTGGGTTTTTTTCCTAGTGTCAGTTTTACAAAATCAACATCTTAGAGAGATGAGTTACGGCACTGAATTCAGATTTATAGCTATAATATTACTAACACTAAAGTGAAAGTAGATGCTTTATTTCTTAGATTTTCATCTTTAAAAATTGCTCTTTCATTCAGACCTCCTGGTATTTAGGATGGCTCTTCCCCTAGTAAGCAAGACTTTACTTTTACCAAGTGGACTTCTACTAAGTCCAGTTGATAGTAGCAAAAGTATAATAATAATAATAATAATAATAATAATAATAATAATAATAATAATAATAACAACAACTCAGCTTTGCCAGCAGGGCATAAATGCAGCAATGCTTTGTGAAGTCTTTAAAGGAAGAAAAAATACACCTAATTCTGTTACTTCTACCCTCCTGCCTCCTTATTTTCAGTTAAGGATACCAATACTGCAGAAACCTTTTCCATGCAGGAACTGATGTGACTAACATCTTAATGTGCACATATTGCCTTAATCTAAATAAATGTCAACCCATCATTCTTCAGTCACACAGGGTGTGACATCTATGCGACACTGTGGAGTTCACAAACTATTTTCAACCCTGACAACCGTTAGGCCTAACTTTCAACACTATGCAGACATTAAGAGCACACTGGCTGCGACCCATCATTCTGGCTAGCATGCTAACTACTGTAAGTAATTCAATCTGTGCATTGTATCAAATAGTGAGTGGTTTTGTTTACATGTGCGTGCCTTCAAGCAATTCAACTTGAACAGTATCTTGGCATAAGATCAAGCACCACAATCTGCATCCAAATGTTAACATTTAATATGTGTTATCTCCTTTCATATAGCAGGTGATAGATGTTTTATCATTAACAATCTATTTGCCTGTACTTTCTCTCTCTGAAATAAAATACTGACAAGTCTTTAAAAAAATGCATGAGATCAAATATATACTAAGTATCTTAAAACAGGTCTGAAACACTGCATTACAACTTGAAGCTCTTCTGTGCAAGCTCCCTTTTCACATTGTCAATTTAAACAGCATTTCATTTTTGCCTCTGTTTCCTCTGCAGCCTAAGATCAGCACAAATAGCGTCCCTCACTGCTTGGTAATAACATGTTTCCCCTTTCTCCAAGATCAGCACAGGTATCTAGGTCACCATAAGAGGATAAACTGCTAATAAAAAAAAGTTCTGTCTTCCCCTTAGGATTTCTCTTTTTCTGGATTTCATCTGGGCTATGATCCTGGTTTGGCTTTAGCTACTATGAAGCTGCTTCCCCCACTACCATCCCGTCTACAGACACACCATGAAAAAATGACTAATGAGAATTTACTAAAAGTTAAGCTGAAAACTGAGGTAATATAAAAGGCAAAACATGACAAGGAAGGTGAAGAAGCCTAATTGCATTAAATCTGGTATCCCGGAGTGGCTTATGTGGACAACACACGATCTGAAAATCCTCTTGGACATTAGGAGATGCAGGGCATGCTCCTGGTACTATATGTACCTGTAGTTCCAGGACTTTGATCTGAACTGGTAGACCAGCATTCACAGGCTTTGATGCCTTTGAGAACATGTAAACTCTCAATGTCCAGACAGGCGAAGGCAGCATCTGGAAACTACGGCCGTAACATTGATGAAAACATAAAAAAGGGCTAGCACAAGTAAAGAGGAACTTCCTCAGGGCTGGCTGACACTGATCATAACTGTCTATAGGAAATTTGGTCTGTGCATATGTGATATTGAACATGTATCTTGATAAAACTTAGAATTACAGAATCATAGAATGGTTTGGGTTGGAAGAGACCTTAAAGATCACCTAGTTCCAACCCCCCTGCCATGGGCAGGGACA
>JANHGO010007299.1:0-20188 GCA_024606505.1 Aquila spilogaster | reverse complement strand
GATTTTTTAATTATCTCTTCTGTTTCTTGATCAATTGATGAGGAAAAAATTGGCCTGCTCTCCATCAAAAAAGCCTACCTTTTTTTTTTTTGCATGAACCAAGGCATAAATTTTTTAAACCTTCTGACGGGGTATGTGTTAGGAACGGCAATAGCCATTACTATAATAATAAAATGTTTCAAAATTTGAAAATTCTATCTTGAGTGTAGTGTACTGGTAACCTTTGTGCAGAAAAAGATAGTGATGAGTGATACGGAACCCTTCTGGTTATTGTCACAGGCAAACAGATGATCATGGCAGATCTCACACACCTTTGCAAAATAGTGTCTGTGAATGCCACATTTTCATTTACTAATTTCATATTTTAAAGCCAAAATTTTAAAGGATTTTGCAGGCAAAGATTTTTTTTTCCCATCACTCTGCAAGAAAAAAACAAAATACTAGCCAATTTTATTAAAATTGCCTTTAAAAAAAAGTGTTTGCAAAAGAAAAATCAGTGGACAGAATAATGCTAGTGAACAATAGTAAATTAGCTACATATACACGTATCCAAATTATATGGATCTAATTTGATAGGAAATTGGCATAGTTCCCAATTAGATTACAAATACAACAAAAAAAGATTACCCTACTGGTTAACACATAAAATAACACACTAAATCTCAGGAAATGATAAAGGATGTTAGAAATGTAAAACATATTTTCCCAAACACAGGCAAAATAAATGAAAACTGTTCAAGCGAAACGGGGAGGGGGAAGGGATGCCCATGAGTCAGTGAAGTGAATGCAGAACAGATTCCAAAACCAAGCCTGGCAGGTTAATCCATGTGAGAATCTTCCATTCACTACCGATTCCCTCTGCTAGCTACCACCACTAGCTATCACCAGCTCGCCCTGACGTTCACCGAGGGCACCGGCCCTGCTGTAGGTCCATCTATAGATCTACCTCTCCGGGTCTGACCCCGCATTCTTTTCATACCCAACCCTCTCCCCTCCACACATTGAAACCGATGGAAACTGGACCGATGCAAACGATGACCAACAGGTCGACAGGGCAGCAGTGTTGTGAAATAATCAGGCTTAAAAGCTGCTTTAAAATTCAGTAAGATTTAGAGGAGAAAGTAGAAAAACTCCATGTTTTAAACTTGTGGCTCCACATGTGGGTTGATAAAGAGCTATAAAGACTTCTTGGTAACCTGAGTCCTCCACCAGAACAAGATAAAATCATCTCTCACTCTATAACACACACACTGTAACCAAATCCATCATTAGCAAACTACATCATTCATCATTAGGCAACAATCTACTATAAATTACAATGGGTCCATTAAAAGATCGTGAAACCTAACAAAAAAAAAGCAAAAGCAAAAAAAAAAAAAAGCTCTCCCAGGAGGGTCTCTGTCAAGACAGAAAATTCTTTCAAGTCCCCTCCATCTGTGCCTGGGACACTATAAACTCTCAGGACACCCCTTGGATTTCACATCCTGCACATGGCATCCCCAGGTAAACAGGGCAAAGGAGGTCCTAGTTTCTACCCAAACTGCCTGTTTTTCTGTTTCCCTGGGCAGAACATCTCCTGTAGATTTTCAAACCCAAAGTTCCTCTTTCCGGTCCGTGAATCAACAGCGTAACAAAAACATTCAGAAGCGTTTTCACGGCAAACCTGCCAGCGGGGAGCCAGGGACCAGCGATGGTTCTGGGGAAGCTGCCAGGGTACCTGCACCTTTTCCGAGGGCTCCTCCAGGGCTCTGGAGGAGCTGCCGGCCAGGCTCTGCACCCACGGAAGGTCTTCTCCTTGGCTTCGGTGGGGGAGCAACCAAGTCAAACCAAGTTCTCGCTTCAAAAGTGCCTCTCTCGTCATCTGCTGTATTAATAGTTATTTGCATGTTATTTCCTGGTTTCTTTGCTGCAATATGTGGGTGCAGGCAGAAGAATTCTAAAGGATTTTTAGGCTGATAGTACTTCCATTATTCAGGACAATGTGCTATCCAAGGCAGGCAGCTATTTGGGATAAATAGCATATCCCCATTTGTCCAAAATAGCCAAATGTCTGGCATGAGTCATGCCAAACAGGCAGCTGCTCGGCAGGAGTGTAGTACTGGCATACTAAAAAGCAGAAGATATTGGAGGGGGCAGAGGGAGCTAAAGGTGGCACCCGGGTATAGTGACGGAGGGTTTCTGGGGTCAGTAATACACAGCTACCACGCTCGTTAAAACCGCCAGACCATGCCATCACAAATGGCAGCGTTCGTCTGCAGTTTGCACACAAGTTTCCAAGGCACCACTCTTCTCCTTAGTACTTAGACAATAAAGGAGTATTTTAGAGGCCGCTGTGTGGAGGGGCTGGCAGGTATTACCTCCGGAGCACACATATTGGAGTACGATATCACTGCCAGAGACACACGCTGGGCACGGACAGGGAAGTCTTGAGAAACAATTCCTTTAGTCGGGGTGCCGCTGTGTGATGGGCACAGCAGAGGGTATTCCCTCAGCTGCCTGAGATGGCTTCCCTGAAGCCGAGAAGTACTGGCGTTCACGGGGAGCAGGACGGGTGTAGGTGAATGAATTTCCAGGTGAGTAAAGGGATCTGTGTCCTCAGCTGGCTCCCAGGGAAAGCCACGCACAGGCAGACTCGTGAGCACCGTGCATACCCATCCTGCGTGCCCGCACCCTCCTGTCCTCTCCGGGCTATAAAGTCCCTTCCTCCCTCAGCACTGCATGAGTACTAATGATTTAAGCTGCAGATACTCCTGTGAAGTAGGTAGTGAACTTCATTTCACAGAGAAAAAACAAAGCTGTAAAATTTGTGCCATACCCAACACTGCAAGGAAAGCATGGGGCAAAGTCCTGAACAAAACCAGCTACCAAGAAAGTCTTCTGTGACAAGAATATCCTTTGTCACAGGCACTGCAATGCAAGCTCAGCAGGTGCCATTTCAAATTCAGTATCTCAGCCATCTAGTTTTCTTTTAAAATAAGTGAAAACAGTCCCTGGCATGTAGTAAACTGCTTGCCAGACTTAGGAATTCTTTCGCTTACATTATCTTTAGCACGTTTAAGTGCCAAAAAAATAAAAAATGAAACTGGGTAAATGTGTAGTTAGTCATGCTTGTAAAAATGTCAACGCTGTCAAAAATATTTGTGTGGAAATCATAAACAAAATCTGCTGCCATGAGAAGTTATTTGGTTCTTAATTATGGGACAAAATGACTTCTTTTTCATGAAGACTTAAAAAAAAGAGAGCTAACGCTGTGATGGAAATATTGGCACAATCTTGACTCAGCTGCTTCCCTGGGGTAATAAAGTTGCTCCCGGAAAGAAGAGGATTATAATCTTCACAGAGTACCTTAAAAATCCAGCTAGTACGCCAGGCTAGCTTAGCAGGTTCCTAATAGGATGTGCAACCCTGCACCTCTAAGTATGTTTGGAAGGGTTCAGGTACTTAAAGGCAAGAGAGGGTTGGTTAGTAGTCCTTTAACTGGCGTTGTTGAGTGGATTTCTTGAACCGCAACTCCCAGATTTGCACACTTGCTTACGGAGGCTGGATAAGCATATTTTATAACCTGAAAAAATAAACAAAAGCAGTAGGTCACCAGACCAAATCATGCAGGTCAGTGGAGAGGAATACCTATAGCTATCTCGAGGTTTGTGTTCACTGACCTGTGGGAACAGTTGGTGGTCCCGCTCCCTTTCTGAAGGACAGATGTCCTCACCCGCCCACTGCCACAGGTGGCAATGCCGTGGCAGCAGACCCCCGGGCGCATCCCAGGAACGAACCCCCCCAGAGGGGGTTCACTGGGCCAGGTTCGCTGGCAGGGCCTTTGGAGGAGTTGTCTTCTCTTCCCCCCCTCTTCTTCACAACTTGATAAAAGCAGACTCACACTCTTACAACTTGTGGGTCATTGGGAAACTCTCAGTGGTAGTGAAGTCACAGGGAGTGGAAGTGAACATTCAATGGTATGGCCATTGGGTCTTAATTTCCAAACCATGCAGTGAGCGCAGGCTCTGAAGTTCTGATCTTCTCAGGACAGAATCATATATGTTTGTGCATGGTTGTAAAGTATGATACTCACCAAACCAATATCGAAGCAGACAGAGCGCCAAGGTATTTGAGAAATTTTTTATGATGAGGGTGGTGAAACACTGGCACAGGTTGCCCAGAGAGGTGGTAGATCTCTGAGCAGCCTGATTGAGTTGAAGATGTCCCTGCTCATTGCAGGGGCGGTTGGACTAGATGACCTTTAAGGGTCCCTTCTGACCCAAACCATTCTATCATTCTATGATTTCTCTTGCCCTGAACTGCAAATGCAGCTTGTTAAAATTAGTGTCCAACTGCACTGATATGGTTCTATTCAACAGCAATCAGGTTTCTGAAGGGTCTGGAGAAACGGCACTGAAAGGTCTGTCACAAACATGGCACAAAACAAGTTACTAGCAAGAAGCAAATTCCAAAAAGGGCCGCAGCAACTGAAGCAACATTTCCTGCTGAGCTCTGCAGTTCCAAGACCTCTTACAGAAATGGTTTCCCATCCGTTAATATCCCCAGGAGTTCAGGACCAATGTGTTACATTGCAAACCTAAAAGATTTCTTGAAACAGAACAAAGATTCATAAAATTCATCTTTTATTACTCCATTTCATGTCTCTCTCTTGTTATCTTCCCTCCTCATAGAATTTCAGATTACTGCTTGAAAAGGTAAGGGAAAACAATCTTATATTAATACTCACTAGATTTATTCATGGGGGTTTACGTTATCCTATTTTATAATTGAAAATATCTGCATGGAAACGAGATACAATCAAAACTCAAGAGAAAAGTAACATTTTTCATATCACAAAAGGGATAAAACCTGAAGCAGAAAAATGTGACATTAAATGAACAAAGGCCATGTTATTTTGGCTCATTTCAATCATGTCTACCTTCATTCCTCTGAACAACTCTACTGAGAGAGTCCTGGTACCTCTTTCTTGCTATCACCATGAAAACAAGCGTTTGCTGGAAGAAAAAAAGGTGAGGCTCTCTTATGCACTGTCTTTAACACTTAGTCTTAATCAGATAGAGGATTTTCTGAAATATTTCATGCTTCCTGAAAAAAAGAGGTAGAACAAGATCTGGATAACTTTGTGCCACCCGTTTCTGGTTTGTCTTGTGAAAAAATGACATTGTTTTAACAATAAATAAGAGCGGATTTGTTACAGTGTTCAGGGAGTGTGAGGACTAGGGGAAAGGCAGATCAGGAATAAATGGATTAAAGAAAAGACAGTCTTCTAAGCAGGAGAAAAAAATATTGCCTGGAGATCTTGAAATATTAAGTAACGCAAGCAGTAGTCTGTGGCCTGCCTTGCGCAAATGGCAGCAGGGAAATGAAAGGCGCTTTCTACCTCTGGTCATCCGTGGACGGGGAGAGGGAGGCGTTGAAAGCGCTGCCTGCCGCTCAGGACGTTCCCCCCACCAGCGGCTCTGCCCACCCTCTGTACCCCAGCGAGTCGGCGGCAGGACGCGTTGTCCTCAGGCCAGCACAGGACGAGCTACTTCTGGAATCAGGCGGCAAGACTGTCACGCTCTGAAATGCCGTCTGCTTTCTGGCCTGTTCCTAGAACAGTACCAAAACGCGTTGCCAGTGGCTCACTCAAGGGAGCTGCAAAAGGCAGCAGAATTTTTTGCTTCTCTTGGGAAATGGGCTCCTCCAAGGCCATCTATTTCCAAGGTCCCTAGAGCACAAAGAGAACAAAGTAGGTTCTTCTGCACAACAAGCAGTGAGAAGTTTGGCTTGGCCTTGTTGAGAGCATCATCAAAATTCAACCTAAGTGTGATAAACTGTCAAGGTTTGTTTTCTGCAGACAGGCTTTCAACTCATTGTCCTCAGGCTGTTGAGAGACAGAGGAGGGAAGCAGATATCCTCAGCTCTCTGAGACATCACTTAAATATTTCTACAAAACCTTGCCTCCTTCTGTTAGTTTTTCTGGGATCCTGAAAACCTCAGATCTTCCTTTCTTTACTGCCGACATTTTAGGGTCCAGAAGTTGGGTCCTCTCACAAACACGACAATTAGTTCACAGTGATGCAGATGCAGAGGGTGAGCAGAGAAGATGTGTGAGATAGGATACTGAGGGTATGTTTCCTGGTAGGCAGGGTCACAGCTATCCTACTAGTCCATCCGATATCCTAGAGAGCCCAGGAGTGAAGCTCTTGCCCTCATCTTGTCCCATTCTTCCATTGCTATCCCACTTCCAGCCAGGATATCAGAATAGGTGCCTGGAGATACATTCAGCCTCCCTGGTCAATCTGAGTCCTACTAATGCAGTTCTTCCAGCACAAGCATGTGCTATTGGTAAATGCAATTGTCTGCCTCTTTCCTGATCCTGCCAGCAGCTCTGAGAAGCTGTTGGAGGAGTCTGTGAGACAACAGTACGTAACTCCACACTTGGCTGTGTAACTGTCTAAGTAGATATAGAGATGCCTGTATCTAAGGTTGAATAAACTCTAAGCAGAGGAATTAAAATCTAAATTAAAATGCTACCATTTTGTGACAGTGTCATAATCTGCCTATTTGGTAATTCCTGAATCTCTGGTTTGCAGCATCTCTGCTCTATTCACCAGCTACTTTACTACCTTTAGTAAAGGTAAGGCACCATAACGTTAGACATCTACAAAATGCAGACATCTGCATCAAAGCTCTTTGTCTTTTCTTAATTGCAAATCATGTGACCAACAGTAGCTGTCTAATTCAGGATGAGCCAAATTACTGCTGCGAAGCGCTTACATCTGTCCATTGACTCTAACAGGGCAAAAGAAGAGGTGGACTAGTTCAGATGTCTGCACTGTAGATATTTTAATTTCAGTCATTTGTATATAAAACTGAGTTACTTAGCCCCACCACAAGTGTCTCCATGCAGTTTAAGAGAACCCATTAAAACTGTATCTTCTCATGTGGGGCAAACAGCAAAGGTTAAGGTAGTCAGTGAGAGGTGTGCAAATTTTCCACAAACAGGTTCAAGCTCACTGCTGTAACAGTTTAGGATGAAAATCAGCCTCAGAACAAAATGCAGAGATTGCTTGTTTGGCATAGCTTTCCCACAGTAAATAATAGATACAAAATTAGCTAGTGAGGGAGGAAGGGAAAAAACATAGATCATTTGCTTTCACTTGCAAAGCTTTTAAAGCATTCAGAACAATATAAATCCTGAGACAGACAGAGACTGTCCTCTACAGATGGGCACTGGGCATCTGCAACAAAACACAGTCATGACCCTACATATAAGTTTCTGTGAAGGGCCATTAGATGGGAGACAGCTCATTGTGTGCACATGTGTTTGGATGAGAAAAATGAGTCACTCCCAACTCTAGATCAAGCAGGTGATGTAAAGGATTGGCAGGGAGAATGATGCAGACAAAGGCTCTGCTTTCTGAAAAGCACTGAGTCACATCCTAGGAAAAAGCTTAAAAAAAGAAAGCAGAACTGGATGCAGCGATATCAGTTGAGAGTTGGGAGCAAGGATGAACACACCTGCTCTGCTACAGAGGACGCGTACCTGTGTAAACCAAGGAGCCCAGGCTATGTTTTGCAGTGGTTTCTGTAAGGCCTTAGAATTGAAACTTCCCGTCTGTTCGGCAGCAGTTTCGTTAGGAGCAGGCTTTTTTGTAATTTCACATGTCAGCACAATGTACAATTTCTCTGGAATGACAAATTCTTCTCTGCAGAAACCTGGTCACAGTGGTCTGCTGAAAAGGACAATCAGGTTCACCATCCTTCCAAAGTTTTGCTGTCCTTCTTAGCAATATTTCTAACGTGGTCTCAGTGAAAGGATAACCAGGAGATATGCCATTGCATTTATAACGTAAGAGGTGGACTGAACAATGTTATGAACCTTCTAGGATGAAAAAAGCCATTAATACAGTGAAGTCTTCATTCCCCTGCTATGTTTTACCTAGATTTTAGAGCAGCAGGAAGGCAAGCAGAGTTTTTTTAGCTCTAGGCTGTGGGCCAGCCTTAGTGGATGTGGGCTGCCTTTGTGTTGAGCTGCCCAGGTATGCTGCTCTCCTACCCAGTACCTTTACTACCCTTACACCCCAGATCCCCTCTACTTACTATGGATAGTGGAGATAAAGACTGTTCAGTTCACTGACTTAAAGGAATTCAGCTCACACTGTGACACCTTTTTGCCAATTTTACTAACCACTGGCCATTCACAAGAAGGAAAAAAAAGCTGGAGACATCTAAGCCAGAGCAAGGCGATAGCCACCAGCTCCATCATCACCTTCTTGCATGTGGCAAGGCAGTTAGCTCCACTTAGCCCTCCAGGGGACCAGCTTCTGAAATGAGTAACAGAATCAGAAACGTCATTTCTGAGCTTGGGACCCTTCAAATGAGGCAGCAGGCGTCTACCCTTTAAGGTATAGCCAGGATAATTCTGTGGGGCAGCTCCCCTATTGCTTTACAAGCCTCTTGCCCTATACACATCTAACAATTGATACGGCAGATGCTCTGAGAGGTAGAAGTCACCAGGAAGATGAATACAAATCGAGTTAAAGATTAAGCTGAGAAGTGATGTTCAAGCAGCATAAACTGACTCAGTTATATTTTAGATTTTTGAGCATCCAGGTGCTGTTACCTCAAATCTCTATTCAGTTTTCAGTAATGCTTCACGAGGCCCTCAGAAGACCTTGTTGCTTTGTGTCCACCCTGGCTGCTTCTGTGAGAGCAATTTTTGGTATTCTGGGAAACAGATATGAGAGAGATTTGGGTAGATTTGAGGATTGCCATTCTCTTGACACTTTTCTGGAAGTTCAAAGAGGTACTTGTCACTCAACCCTGGCTTCTGGGAAGAAACATGGGCCGGTTTCAGGACACCACAGATTTTTGCTGGGCTCTCACAGCTGGCTTTGAAACCTTCTGGAGGGACCAGGCTAAAGCCCAAGACCAGAGCGACACACGAGACAATTAACACGTTAGGCGTTCCCATCCCCCAGTGAACTTTTGTCGGCCTCTCCTCTTCCTGAAAGAAAGGGGGAAAAAACATCCTTTTTGTAGTGGCTGCTTATTATATAAAGCAAATCAAGAGTGAAGGGAGGGAGCAGAGAGATGGCACAGAGCCCGATAAGTGCACCCTTAAATCTATAATTAAAACCAAAGGCAAGTTCCCAATATAGCCAATTCAGTTATATAAGATCTTACAAAAGCTTCACACTGTTTGCTGGGTTTTGCTTTATTACTGTTCCCTCTCCTCAGAGTTCACTTCAGGTCAGTAGCAGATGAGGTATTGCAGTCAGAGTTTATGGCAGGGTAGAAATCTAACAGTGCCCTGTTTGTAAAGATATGCAAGTGTGCACCCAGAGGGAAAAAATAATCACTGGCTCTACTTGAAAGAGAAAAAGTTAATGGTCACTTTGGAGCTCAGTTTAGGCCACCTCCAGCTCCGGAAACAGATTGCTAGTTACTAAGAAATTACTTTAAGTGATGTCCTGAGAGCCTGTAAAAGGCTTCTCCTTGCCCACCAGTCAGAGAAATATGGCAAAACTACATGTAAGACAAGAAATCAGCCTGGATATGGCCTCGCTAGCCAGACAGACAAAGCCACAAGGGTACAGAAGTGTTCTCAGAAAGCCCATGACAAGTCTATACCACATTTCTTCATGCCTACTAAAAGCAGCCTGCAGGAAAACACGAGTTCAGCTGGCATTTTTGTAAGTGTAGGCAGCTCACTGTTCTGTGCAACTGTACTGGGAGTAGCTATCTCCACGTGGGAGTTGGAACATGTATCAGAACCACTACATTAAATAGTATGCAAGCTAGGTTTCAGAAATATAAATAAAAAGCAGTTATTGTTAGTGATAAAGCCCTTCCCTGCTGCATCCTCCTCTTGCATTCTTTACATCAGGAGTAGGCAGTAGCATTCCTAGAAGCAATGGCTTCCTAGGGCCATGCTGAAACGAAGCTCTTCCTCCATATAAAAAAACCCCAAACAACCCAAACCACCAAGAACACTGTGTTTAAACACAGTAGAACTTCTCAGCAGCAGTCAGCACCGTGCAGACATCCGTGTATTTCTGAGGTACCAGATTTCAAAGATAAGGAGAGTGTGGGTGCCAGGGGAAGAAGACACAATTGCCTTCACCACTTTCTGGTTAAGTGACAAAGCGCAGGCACATGCAACATGTGCAACCTCCAATTTCATCAGTTAATGCAATTTGCTGAAGTCCCATATCCCAGGGTGGTAAATGTCCCCAAGAAGAACTTACCTGGAAGAAGCTGCTCATTGCTGAGTGTGGCACCAACATTCACGGATCGAAATACCTTCATGTATTTCACGTACCCCAACTATATTTAGATTAATTTGTCCCACAAAAAGTAGAAGTAGGGGAAAATAGAACGTTTTCAAAAAAAAATCTGAAAATACTACTCTTTTTTCCCAGTGACGATCAGAAATGTTACCATTTTTTACCAACATGATAGGTAGCAGAAAAATGGGAAGGATTATTTGCAGAAATGTTTTCTTTGCAACGTGAAACCTCAGTGAAGCGTACCTTTTAAAAATTAGAAGGCCACGTCGATTTCAAGGATATGTTAATTGCTTGAACTCTGTTGTCTCTTGAGCAGTGACAGTTCCCAGCTTGCAAATATTGTATGCGGAAGTACAGAGGAAATCACCACGGGCAAAACTGTGCTGCTGCTGCTGCAATATACTTAAAATATTACATCTGTTTGGATTCAGCTCCAGTTCCTCCTGCATGCCTCCATCAGAGGATTTCTGTGATTAGTATCTGTCAATGTCTGGCGCTAAAATGGTTATCCAAAGAGTGTTTTACAAACTGCACTGGTTCGAGAGCCAGGGCTCAGCTCTGGGAAGACCCGTGGGGAGGAGAGGCTCGGGGATCCCGCTTTCCTCGTGCGCCCGCCGGCCCTCGTGGCACTGCGGGCGCTGGCAGAGCTCCGGTCTCGCCCGGACGGGAGCACGAGGCCCTTCAGAGGCAGCGCGGTCTTCCCAGCGCGACGGCCGCACCGCTGCGGTGCGCTCCGGCGGGCTCAGTGGTACGCGGGAGGAACGCCTGCTTACCTTTTCAAAAGCTGACGCGCACAGGGCAGAGACACGCTGGCTCCCAAAGGGCATCTGCGCACAACATAAATACGATGTTTTCACAAAGTTCTGGGAAGCCATGTCGGACGTACAGGGCATAGGTGAGAAACGGGCTCGTTAAGTTTCATTGGGATGGAATATCAGCCCAGACTATCTGCTGACACCAACTGAACTGACAACCACCGAGGAGGTTGATATCTCTATATTAAAAGGGAGGACTGACAGTGGAAATTAAGGCTCACATTGTTAGTATTTTCATCATAAGAGTGTGTCACGAGCTGTTGTTTTCTGAGCGAAGACAATGATCAGACAAGCTTTTGTGATGCTACCACAGAATCACAGGGTGGTCGAGGTTGGAAGGGACCTCTGGGGGTCATTTGTTCAACCCCCCTGCTCAAGCAGGGACACCTAGAGCAGGACCATGTCGAGACAGCTTTTGAATAGCTTGTTATATAGAAATAATTTTTAATATCTCCTAATCTATAAATCCAGCTAGTCTTCCAGCTCTATATTCAGTATGACAACTAGCAGCAGTAAGCAGGCATTATCCATTTTCCAGGTAATGTTCTCAGACAAAACAGAGTTTTTACCTGGGGAAAAAGAGAAAGATGGATACAATACAGGCTCTTAACACTAGACTACAGCACTTCTTTCCCTCTTTGGAAGGGCACCACACACAGTCTAACAGGAACTTCTATAAGCAGTCTGAGTCTAAGCGAGAAGCAGCACCAGCAGTTCCATGTACACAAACTCTTCTCTGGTGTCTCTCTATAAAGTTTAAACCATTTCCATCAGTATACTGCCATCTTTCACATGTTCTTATAGACAGAAGCTCAAGAAAAAAAGTGCATCTGGCAACTTTTTCACATGCAAAAGATGGTCAACAAGTTCTGTGCAAATCTCATGAAGAAGAATAGATGTCTGTGCCAGTCTTATGTGGCTTTCTCATGTGATATCCACTCTAACTGAGACCACTGGGAAAAAAAGTAATTTGATAGCTCAAAGTGTCTGTTAGTTTTGTGGTGTTTTTTACCTAATCAAGTCAAGGTAATCAAGCCTGAGCTCTTTAAAAGCTAATCAGGTTCTGGATGGGATTGACTTGAATACAGGATTCCATTTCCTTGAATGTATTTGATAATCATTACAGTCTATCAACTTGGTAAAATAACCTCATTGTGTCAATGCTAGCACTAATCGACTCACTTTTCAGGGCTCAGATAGTCTAACAAGTATTTTATTCTTGATACTTGTTTCAAAACTAATTTGCACTGTCTCACAGATTTTCAGCTTCAGGTGCCATGTATTCTCTTCCCATAGCACGCTGAAAAACGAGTTTCAGTTCATAGTGCTATGCTGACATCTCATTCCCTTCTCATTTTCTATGTTTTACATCATGAAACAGCACAAATGATTTCAAGGGACCATTCAAATACGGTACATAACATGTATATGACAGATATTAGGTACCGTGTCAGACAATAAATGTTATAAAACAGCCTCTGATTTCTCCATACAGTAACAGCCTCTTTCTCATTAGAGTCATCTGCTAACATATCTTTTTTTGTTTATCCTCTGTTTTGATTTCTCCAAGCTGTTTCTTTTATTTTCGTCTCTGCGGTTTTTACTTTAGATAGACCAATTGATAAAGGAAATACCAAGTGGAGTTTCACTTCCCATTCATGCTGTTTTCCTCCCTTAATGTTTTCAAACACTTTTCAGTTATCATTAACACCCCCTAGCCCCAGAATGTACACATTCAAACTTATGCTTAATAACAGTGAAAGTAGACATCTCTATGACAAAGGTAAAGTTCAAAGTCTTTCTCAGTTTCTTTGCTGTTCTTTTTCAGATGTGTAACTCACAGAAAAACTATCCATGATTTTCAAGAGTCCTCCTGTTCCGCCATTTGGAGCTGTTCCATCTAGCAGAGAACCTGCCTCCCAGTGCAGTTTCTGGGCATGTTTTGGTCTGAAGATTTCAAATTCTTCTCAGGTGTCTTTTTTCAAAAACATACTGTGATAAACTGCCTGGATGCAAATAAATTGGTCACCAAGATAAGGAGTAAGTAAACGGCTTTTCCTAAATAAGCCAATTAAAAATATTTTTATCATAGGCCCCTTTTTACTACCAGTGCTGTGCATTGTTTTAGAACTGATTTTTGATTTCTATACACTTGTGAGGTTAGCTATGAACAAATACTTCAGCAATCTCCTGCACATAACATACTTTGGAAATAAGCTCGAGAGAAGAGCTACTCATGTTCTCCTGGCCCTCAGCTGTGACAAGACAGAAAAAGAAAACTCAGTCCAATCTTTAAAGCAAACAAGACCCACAGAAAAAATAAAATCTGTGATCCCCTTCTTGTCCTCTTCCTAGGGAAACCATGGCAGAAGAGACCCAGGGTGGTAGGAAAGATTTTTCTCAGTGCTTCAGAATTATTCACTCTTCCTGCTTGTGGCGATAAAACAGAAAATACAATGACGGGTCCTAGTCAGATCTGCACTTAGGCATGGAAATTGCTCCTCTCCAGTGACTGTATAAAGAACCAGGGTTTGTCAGTAGCCGTCTGAATAACTGAAGATTTTGGATGCGATAGTAGTCAGAAAGCCTAAATCAGGCACCCCAGGTAGTCAGCTGGAGTCTAAAAATGGGAAAAAAAAGGGAGGCAGAGCACCATAAATTCAGAGGGCAGGTATTTTTCTATTCTAAGTCTTCAAATCTGCCTTAAATCTGCGCTATGAACGTAGCACATTGGTTCCTTCTTCTGCTGTGGGTAATGAGGCACCTTCTGAAACCACTTGCTAAATTACACAACATCTGAATGCAGGATGGGATTACAGCACCTCTCTGCTGTTCTAGCATTTCATTTGCAGGCAGCAAGTGCTCTTATCTACTCGCACGCTGTCAAAAATGCGTGTGTCTTTTGTGTCCCACAGAAGTTGTGTGGTGGGAGGAGGTTCCTCCCTAGAACCCATCCCTCACGCTCCAGGTACTTGAGCTTTCCAGCCTGCTGGTAGCAGGCAGACATGTATTATTGGTAGCGCCAGCAACTGTTCTCTTGCCTTAGCCCAACTGGAAACAATTGCTCAGGGGTCCTGTAAATAATAGTTCTTTGGTATCATTTCCCCCCCGTCCCGCCCCCTGAAAAGCCCCTTGGTACACAATAAACTGGCAGTAATTTTCACATTACTCCAGACAGTATCCCATTCATTGCTTGACAGATCTGTTTTTAATTCAGATTTCTACTTCTCCTTTAGCTCTCCTGTTGCAGGTAGACAATAGAATTTAACTGTTTGTGTCCACCACCCATGGCTTTATTTGCTGCCGAACTGCTTCAGGAGGATATCTAGCAAAAAGCACAGACTAGTACTCAGGGATGTCTGTTCCACAGAGAGCATAGAAATTTGGAAGGGGGTGGGGAAAAGCAAGCTAAGAAGACCTTACAGTAACTAGTGTAAAGCCCACTTCATGCACAGGAGATTGATCTTTAAAAATACATCTGCCTGTCTCAGCTCAGGGACACAGTACAGCAAATAATGACATTGGAGAGGAAGCAATACAGTTCTGAGAAAAACTGCACCCCAGCCTAGTGCATTTAAAAGATGTTCCCAAAGTGATTTCAAGAAATGCAAATTATGCCAGAGAATGGAAAGTACTCATACCTTAATCTGCAGTTCTGATAGCTGCACAGAATCCATTGCCTGAAGCCTCTCTAGCAAGCCCTTGGTCCACTTGCACATGTAACAAGATGTTTGTTTTGTGGGGGACACAGACAGAGATGGAACAAAACACAAGTTTTGGAGAGTGGCATTATTAGTGGGATGAGCTCTATGGAGTACAAAAGCAGTTTCTCTGAGGACCGATGGTTTGTCTGCACACAAGGAGGCTGCTAGGAAATCACAGGCAGCGTTAGGTCTCT
This sequence comes from Aquila spilogaster, assembly GCA_024606505.1. Taxonomy (NCBI): domain Eukaryota; kingdom Metazoa; phylum Chordata; class Aves; order Accipitriformes; family Accipitridae; genus Aquila; species Aquila spilogaster. Next base: position 5,195 of record JANHGO010007299.1, on the reverse strand, counting down.
GTCAGTTAGAATGAATCCCTCTTTCCAGCTGTCATAAAATCAATGCATTCCCTCTATGCCTGCCCTGACAACTATGCTGTAATAAACTTCTAGGAGAAGCAATAACCAAGTATTACGTGAAGATAGTGATTGTGCCTGGCTGACTTGTTTTCTCCAGATACAAATGCTAGTCATAAGTTCCCGAGTTTTTCCTGCTGCCCGCAGCAGCTGAGATGCAGGTGTGCTGCTCAGAAAAATTCCTGCCTAGGATATCTGCAGCATGCAGTAGTGTCTGCACAGAAACAGATGATCCTTGTGCTTGTGTCAGCAGACCTGCGCGGCTGGGCAAAATTAGTTTTCAGAGCAACAATTCTGAGGTGCCATCTGCAAAGCACAAGAATGCATCATACCATGAGAGTACAAAATATATGCATCTTCATCCAAGATGCTGGCCTATCTCCCCCTGCCATATGCTCCAACTGCTAAGCTAAGTTCCCATTCCTGAGTATGTGCCAAACAGTAAAAACAGCATAACCCCTTGAGTTATATCCAGTAACACAGGGCTACCGGATCTTCACCTGATCATGATTCAGCAGCTGAAAATTCAAATGAAGATGTAATATTCATGGCTGATTGATAGTGAAAAGTGAAGAGAATTTAAAAGTAGGAACCAGAAGAAAGTAACCTGAGCTAGGCTTCATCTTTCATCTTTCATTTTTCTTTTCTTTTTTTTTGGTGTTAGATTCCTGTGTCTCACACAGGGGGAGGAAACTCACGAAGGGATTAAAGAAAGAGCATAAACCAACATCAAGTAAGGGGTAAGTAACTGAAAAATTGTTGAATTTAAGTATGATCCAATTCACTGTTGATTTCTTATTGAAAACTTCAGAATTTAAGAATGAAATTGATAGCAATTAACAGAAATTCAGATAATTGAGTAATCACCCCAAATTGTTACAGAATTCATTAGAGAAATAGATGTCCCATGAAATTTTTAAGCCAACACAAAGAATCTAATGGAGAATCACAGCCCCACTAGCACACTGCACTAGCTTTGAAATCTTTCACTCTATTCAGAGTCACCAGGTCTGAACTCCGTGTTTTCAAACCAGAAAAGATAAAAGTAAGCCAAAGGTACCTGCTCCAAAGACTACTGGGGCATTAATGCTGATTCTCAATCACATTTTATCCAAATTCAATAGTGTGGGGTTACACTTTCACTGGAATGAAGGTTTAACAAGCACAAGAAAGAACCTTGGAGCAATAATTAGATAATTACAGAAATGCCATCCCTTTAAGTACCACTGAACTGCTCCCGCAGGGGATTCACAGGAAGACCCTAGTACAAAATGAGTGGAAATCTAGCACCAGTGCTGAGAGATATCAGCCCCGGTTCTACAAACCCTTACTGACATAAATAATCTCACGCAACAGAAGTCCAGGCTGTGCAGATTTTTACCTGTGCTCGCCCACACACGTAAGAAGTGCCCGTTCTTCTTTGTTGGAAAAATCCCGCCCTGGTTACCGTCCTTACAGTTGCCCCATTTGCGAAGGAACAAAGGTTGCCTCACTTCACTCGGAAAGTGGGCAGCAGGAATCAGCAAGGGAAGGGATTCGGATGGTTAGGACCACTGGGTGACATGAATATCAGCTCCACTGAACCATCTTCCTCTTCTCGGCAGGTACAAAGAGAGCTGTGAGGGCATGGGGAGGACAAAGTAGAGAAGGAACAAATTCAGACATATGGCTGCAGTTTGAGCCTTCCTCTGCTGTTGGCCACAGCCATCGCCATAGAGCAGCTGCTGGCCACCACCAGCAGTTGAGCAGGCTTCCAGCCAGCCCAGTTTATTTGCCCAGTGTCCAACACATGATTATTCCGTGGGATCCTGAGCAGGCAAATAGCTTGTCCCTTGCACATCAGTGATATTCGAATATAAAATAAAATGTTGTGTACAAAGCAGGACAACTTCTGTAATCACTTAGCTTTGATGAAATCTTTAGGAAGAATGTAAAGACCCAGCCAGGGAAAATCAGAGGCACACTTTTCAAGACAAGTAAACCCACAAATTGTATCACATGTTGCCAGCAGAAGTCAGTTTTATTTTAGTAATTTGCTTCGTAGTTCTTCTGTTTTTAATACGTATTTGCCATCTCAGACACTGTACATATAAAACTTTTTTACCATAAATCAAAAAATATGTTTCAGTTAGACTTGGCAAGCATTTAATTTTCTCTCAAAGTGTCCCAGGTGCATAAGCCATCTTGGTTTTGCCATCCTTACCTTAGTGCATCTTTGACGTCTATATCCAGGCTTGCATAATTCCCTGAGTCGCACACATTCCTGGTGCTGCCTGGCTGGACTTACAGCAGCAAGACAAGGCGTTGCAGTGTATACATCAGCTCCAGAGTGACTATTGAGAAATGGGGGGAATAGAGGTAAAAGCACTCACAGTAAAAAATGTTCAATGAAGAGAAAAGCAAGAAAACAGGAATCAGTTACGTGCAGACAGTACAAAGGATGTTATTAGAATCTGGGACATGTTTTATATAGATACACCTACTATTCTTAATCTTCTTTAGTTTAATTAAGGGAATTATTCACTGGGCTCTAGACACTGTGCAGAAAATTCTATCTTTTTATCTGCAAGGAGTGCTAGTTGCACATTGCTGCTTTCAGTGGCTGGGCGATACGGCGTAGACATTTCCCCCTATCTCTTAAGAAAAAAAACATCGTTTTTTCAGTGAGTTTAGTGATCATGGATGCTGTCAATCCTACCACTCCAGAAATGTATTTACACAGAACTGCTTCCGTCAGCACAAGCCCTCTCACAATGGTCTGCCTGGCACCTCATCCCTGGACCGGCGTGCCTGCAGGCAACCAGAACTTTAACAGCATCTTCTCTAGTGACAGAAAGTCAGGTTTTAGGAGGCCGTGACTCAGTGCACCACTCCAGCACCTGCTTGACTTTAAGATGTGTGTACTCCTGTGCTTCTTCAGCAACCGCTTGAGGCCCAGCCGACATTACAGCTTGTGCTTATATCACATGGAAGCCTGTTGGACTCAAGCACATGTTTCAGCGCTTTGTGAAATAGGATCCACAGTGATTAGGAACCCAGAAAACATCCTGTGTATAAACAGATTCTGACAATTATATTTTACTCGGACTTCATTTGCTTGGGCATAGGACTGCAGTAAGGGGATTGGAACACAAACATATCCAAGATGCTTCTTTGTTCTGAATTTTCTGAGAGCAAGTACCCTGCATTTCTCCCTTGATATAAACTTTTCTAATGAGTGGTTAAGAGATACTAACCTTTAAATTTTAGGCATGAGACCACTGCTCCCAGAGATGTTAATTAACTTTAAAAAGTCTCTAGAAGGATTGCTGCACTGTTTTGGAAAGTGGCTGATCACTCCACTTTATCTGTCTATATGGCTTTCACAGGAAGGACCTGTCCCCAGGTTCCCCACCACCACAGGCACTGCATTTAAAGTCATTTAAGAGGTCTAGGAAGAAGAAATTCAACTAAAGTCTGATTTCCCTTCCAGAACGTTCAGATGGGCCAAGGGTTGAATGCATTTGGCTTCGTTGCACTATGGAATTTCCCAGGAAGAAATCACTGCTAGTGAGCAGCTCAGCCAGAAGGCTTGTTCTCCAGCCTGCTACTAAGATACCTTAAAAAATGTCACCATTTTACCCTCCTTTTAATAATTTTTAAAACAACCTAGCTTACTTACCTTACAAAATACCTACATGAGACCACTCATATTACTGTAGGAACTATTTAGACAGATAAATGGTTTTCCTCAGAAGAATATATAAAACAAACTCGTGTAAAAGCAAATGATCCTATTTTATGTAAGCATCTCATACATCCACGAGCATTTCCCAGGACGCATTTGCACAGGGCAGGGACTGGTCCTAATAGCTTGTCTGGTCTGACTTTAAACTGGCATCTTCAGTATGCACACAGGGCAGACCCATGGCTGGGAGGAACTGTTCTTGCAAGGACACTGTTGAAAATGCCTACTTGACTAGGCAAAAATGACAGTATATGGAGCTAATACCTTTCTTCCCCTCATCTTCGTGATTTTTAATCTGGCTTAAGAGATGGGTGAATGCTGAGGGAGAGCCGAAGGGTCAGTCCTGCCCCAGGCAGACAGGAGGGGGTCCGGAGCTTTTCCTCCGGGTTTTGTTTCAGATTGGTGTTGGATTTGAAGCAGAGGTTGTATCAGAACTCGTTCCCCCACAGGCATTTTTCACAGACACACACAAACACACACACTGCCCTTCACAAAACAGCACACCTGCAGGACTCGATTCTGGTGTGCAAGATGTCAGGTTTGTGCTCTTTATTCAGGGCCATTATGTGCTGTAATGAAGCATCTTCCTTCTCTCCCGCAGCCACTCTAATCATATTAGTAAGAAAGTGAGTATTTCCTGTGGAAGGAATATTGATGACCCACATTAACTGTGGTTCCTGCACTGACACAGCATGTACGTGAGGGAGGAGGCTCCTTTAATTGTCCTCTAATTCTTCAGTTCTCTAGGATTTTCAGCAGCCATAAGAAATAAATGCAGTGTGATATATTATTTTGGCCCATGAAGTAAATTAACGATAGCACATTTGTAACTAAGAGATTAATTTATATTTTGTCGCCTGAAAAAAATATGCTGTGGCAATGATATCAAAAAATCCCAAACCGAAAAAAAACCCAATTCAGATCTTAGACATGCAACAATTTCCCCAAGATTATTCCCAGTAAATCTTCATAGTTCCTGGCTCAATTTCTGTATTTCAAGATTGTCTCCCTTTTTCTCACACACACACATCCCAGTTTTCCCTGGCATCTCTTAAATAACCACCACATATCCTTTCCTTCCCCCCTCCTCCCCCTTGCCTTTCTACTGGGTTCTCTTCTCTTTTTTTCTTCGTTCCCTCTCTTGTTCTCCTGCCTCCAGGACCTCATAGTTACTACTTCATGCCCAATCGCTCCTATTCAGTCCTGTCTCCCTTTCTCTCTCTCCACTGGTAAGGAAAACTTACCAGAATGCGTATTCTCCAAGCACTCTTTTCATTTAAATGTGAAGAAGAGTCATCTGAGCCTCTCTCCGAGCAAAGAATTGGTCATTTGTCAGTTTGTCCTAGTTTCAGCTGGGATAGAGTTAACTGTCTTCCTAGTAGCTGGTACGGTGCTATGTTTTGAGTTCAGT
>JANHGO010007298.1:0-20189 GCA_024606505.1 Aquila spilogaster | reverse complement strand
ATGCAAATTTGAAGAAATTGGACTTTTCATTTACGCCACTGCTATTTTAAACCCTGAAGGGTGTAAATTAGCCTCCTTTGCCTGGGTGAAATCCACCGCTTCCACGAGCAGGGGGAGGATTTGATGTGGGGGAGAAGAGGACAAAACCAAATCATCTGAATATTTCAGAGAGACAGAGATGTCTGATAGGAGAGAGAGGGAGCTGCTGCCTGGGACCACTGGGAGGACGGCTTTGGCAGGTGGGAGAGCTGCCAGGCAGAGCTTTCTGCTGATGAGCTGCTTTCGTTTTGTGTCCCAAGGGGCCGAGGATGGCCAGTGGGCACAGTGCATGTGCTCCTTTGCGGCTCTGTGCTTCCTACTGATGGAGGGGTGACAGTAACCGGAGCCCAGCTGGTGCTGCCAGTGGCGGTGTTCCTAGAAACATGGAGCTCTGGGTGGGTTTTGCTTCCCAGCCCAGGGGAACTCCGCTGCTCCCATTGCCTGTGCTCCTCTCTTCCTCCTGCTTGGCTGTCTCCATCTTCCTGCCATGGCCCAGCCCATCCGGCTCTAATTCACCGCTGAGTCACAGCGCTGCCAGCAGAGGTGCCTCCAGCGCAGAGGGTGGCTCCGTGACCTCTGCCTTCAGCCAAGGCTCCTCTCTGGGGTGACGTGGGCAGGGGTGGCACGTTGTCTGCTCCCTTTCCCCACCGGGAAGTTGTTTATCGTAGCTCTGCTGTGATCACACTGCTTTGCCACTGCTTGGCCTTGGTGTATATGATGATGTGAAGGGCAAAACTAAGACAGAGTGGATCTGGAGAGCTGTGTTTGGTTCCAAAGGTCCTGTGCTGGCTTGGCTGCCTGCTGCTTGCAGCCAGGCGTCTCCAGGTGTGGAGGCATCCAAAGCTCAGCAGCTTTCTTGGACTCAGCCAAGTTTCTGCAATGGATCTGAAAATCTCATGAGGTAGTTTTGAAAACGTCCTTCTCCTGGTGCAGACGGGAGTGTAGAACAGCCACTATAACATCGCATTTCAAATACCAGTGGTCCCATTCTGGTCTTGGGGAAGGCTTAGAGCTATTTGTTTGATCACGTTCACCCAAGTGCATAGCTCAGTCTTCAAGCAACACTAGCATCGAGGGGATCGTCCTTTTCCCATATAGGTGAAATTAAGGGTTTTCTGTATCTTGAATGAAGTTGTACCTTCGCTCAGCGTCCAGTATGGCCTCACCTCGCAGTTAATTGCCTTCTGGGGCAAGGTGTGTATTACACACCCACTCACATCAGGCTTGTATGTAGCTGAAGTATGGGTTAGGTGAAAGCCCTCCAAGAACCCTTCGCTTTCTGGTAGCGGACCAGTGGGTACCTGAAGCACTGCTTGTTCCTGGGCAGGTTCTGTCCACAGGTATTGGTGATCCTGCTGCCAGCAGTCACACTGCTGTGGGCTGCTCCTGCTGTGAGCTCTAATTGCCAGGCACTCGTTTGTGGCTGGCCTGCTGATCTGGCCAAGTGGTACAGAGGGAGCTGGAGAGGAAAAACCAGCTCCGTCTATCTGATCTTGCAGATGGGTAGATCTCCCAGCTCTCCTCTGGATTATGAATATCATCTGTTCACTGTAGCCTCAAGAGGCCTTTCAGGACGGAAACCACTGTGTGTGAAAGCGGGATGGAGCTTCGGCTTGTTGGTATTCACAGGCTGGAGGGCAGCAAACCCGCTGGGAGCTTGGGCCAGGCTCCAGGTCCTGTCTTGCCACTGTGCAACCTCTCCGAGTGCTTTAACAAAGCATAGGAGTTGGTGAAGCCTCGTGCAGGCTTGGCACGCAGCACAGAGCTGCTGGCCCGTTGGTGTCAGACTCCCTGCCCGTCTCCTTCGGTGGATGGGGCAGAGACTGAGCCAAGACTGAGGGTGTTACCAAAGACAGCAGAGACTTATTTTTGGCATTGAAATGGTTTCCTATTCCAGGCGAGTCTGGGGAGCAGCGTGGTTGTGTACCCAAGGATTTAAGCAGTACATTAAGCAGAGGGGTTACAGTCCGGGTGGATTTCAATCAAAAACGATAATTACATCAAATAGCAAGCGGAAATGGAAAAAGAGGATTACTAACCCGACTCTGAACGCTGTTGGCTGCTGAACCTGCTCCATTATTCACACCCCCTCCATTGCCTGAGGTGGGGTGTGTGTTTGTGTGTAGGCAGCAAGGCCCCCCCTTCTTTACCCATTTCCTCCATCCGTTCGGTGAAGTCAGTCCCTGCGTTGGTATCAGCGCTCGGAGGGAGGCTGGGATTTGCATGACTTGGGGTTGGGACTTTGCAGGGCAGGTTTGGTCTCCCCGTGCGTCTCTTCCTGGCTCCGGGCTGAGCGTGGTGGAGGCAGCGTGAGAATCCCCCGGCCCGTGAGTGTTCTCCTCCTCCAGTTTGGGCATCAGGCGGCGAACTTGGGCTCGTGGCTGGCCATCCTCAGGAGGCTGGACAGCTCCGGAGTGGGAATGAAGGTGCATTTGGTATAGAGTTAGGTTAGTGTTTGAAGCCCTTCCTGAGGTCTTAGAGCCGTCCACTTCCCTCTGTCCCACTCTCCTGTCCTCCTTCCCATCCCTGGCCCTCATTCCCTTGTAAGCCATGGCCGAGTGCTGGGATGGCAGTGGCTGTTTGCCAGGCAGGAGGAGGTGTGCGTTCACCCTCTGCTTTCCCTGATGCTTTCTCAGGTGGCTTTCCAGGTGCCTAATCCCAGGTTTTGCAGCCCAGCCCAGCTCCTGTTTGATGGGATCTCTTCTTCCATGTTGTTACTACATGGGTGGGATGGTGTGCTGGAGCAAGACCTTCCTTCAAATGACAGAACTGCACTGCACCCTGACAGATCTGTTCCTCTTTGGCAGATTCAGATGGGGAAGCAATGTGGACTTAAAAACCTCCGGTTTTCACGTAGCTTTTCCTTGGGACACTTTTCAGGGTGAAGGACCTGACCGCCTTCTCACATAAACCGGTGTTGCTTGTGGTGTCTAATGAGTGGTGCTGGCGTTTCTGGTCCATAGGGGAGGCCCTGGGTTTACCCCACGCAGTGAAGCAGTTGCATGGCACCGTCTGCTCTGTGCAGGTTGTCACATGGGGTTGTTGGCTTTCTTGTTGTGGTTTCGGAGTGTCCCAGGCTCCTGGTGGCAGATACCTGCTGCTGGGAGGGGTGTTCTGTGGGTGTGAGGTAATGCTCTGTTCTGAGGGGGAGATGTTGGCTTTCATGACACAACACGGTGAAGTGTAAAAAAATGCTATTCAAATGTAGGTTTCACTGAAAATCACTTTATATAGTACGGAAACACCGTCTTAGTTAAAAGGTGAAATCTGTTTTAGCTGATAGAGGAAGGAATAGTGTTACTGGTTGGACCAAATTCTCCTTTATTACATAAATGGGAAAAATCCTTAAAGACAAAAATGTAACTGAGACAATTTTCCCTTTTTTTTTTTCTTGTGCATTTTTCTGGCCCTCGCTTAAAAATTGTTCTATACTCCCTCTGCAGTGCAGATACAACAGCTTAGGGGGCTGCTTCAAGGAAAGCAGAAATAGGGGGAAGAAACGGTGAGAAATAAACTACATCAGATACGAGGCGTTCATTTTAATTTAAGGTTTGGTTTTATCCCAGACTGTAGAAAATACAGAAATCGAACATGAGGATCAAACTGAGTGATGGACTCAGGAGGGCTGGGGTTGTCCTGCTGCATCCCAGCTCCCGCTGCATCTCCTGCTTCTGGAGGGGCTGCCCTGCTCCTCAGCTGAGCTGTGCTGCTGTGCGGGCACTTCTGCTCCTGGGTCCTGGGTCCATCCTCCTGTCCTTATGTAAACTGCAGTTACCTTCCATCAAATGATGCAGTCTCAGCATACGTGGAATAAAAGGTTTGATTTTAAAGGGATGTCATTTGTAGGTCTGGAAAAATAGAAGTGGATGGTGGGGCTGCAAAAGAGGAGCAGCTGTGTCTGACCCTTCCAGCTCCAGCTGAAGCCTCCTGAAGCTGCAGGTGATGAGAAATGTGGTAGAGCTATGCCTGTACTTCTGTTTCCAGGAGAAGTATGCACATGCACGGACGTTTCGAGCTGCCACAGGACACGCTCTGCTCATCCATTGCAGCACCACAGCCCCGCGGGTTTGCAGGTGCCTGTGGGGGACAGTGCTTGGCTTTGGGGAGCAGCAGGCGGGAGGTGCTGTGCATGGGTTACCAGTTCTATCAGCAGTACATCCCTTTGTACTGAGCTGAGAGGAGAGAAATTCCATCCGGCTCTGCTGATTCAGTGGAGTAAAGAGGTGGAATTCATTAGGAAAAAAATGGTTTACGACGCAGCTTTAGTCAGAGGTTCTTCCATTTTAACGTTGTGCATTTCCGTGATGGATTGTTTGAAGGACAAAGCAAGCACTAGGGGCTTCTCAGTGTTTTTGTTTTCAGTTTTTTCATTAAAGTTTAATTGCGTGACTTGTTACGTGATGTAACTTCTGGAAGGGCCTGTTGTCGTTGCTTGCAAAATGATTTTTGATTTGTTGTGTTTGAATCTTAGTGCAGGAGCGTTACACCTCAAAGAGGTATTCAGACATGCATATGGAGAGGAAACATAGATAAATATATATAGGATGGGTCGTGGTTAATGAAAGAAAAGAACTGAAACTGCTGCGAGAGAAGAATCTCCTTTATTCGAAAGCTCTTCTGCTACATCACCAGGACACAGACTAAGGGCCCTGAAATTAGTGTAACTGTAATTTATATCCGCCGTAAGGACACTCTGCCTCCTGATCAGTAATGGAGCCCTAAATATAAATGGATCCTCATCTCGCAAACACTCAATATTGTCTTTACTCTCACGAGGAGTCAGAGGACAGGTTTGTATGGGGAGAGTGGGGCATTTGCATAAGTACTGCCAGCATCAAACAGCAGACTTTGCACTGCACAAACAACAACAATCACCTGAAAATCACCCCGCTTTAATAGTTCAGAAAAAATATAACGAAAACATTGAAACTGTAATAGATGTTGCTGTTTGTATTGGTATCGATTTCATAATTTGTGTTGTCTTAATCTTGGGTGGGTGAAGATTAAGAATCTCCATGTAGAGGTGTGTGCGCAATAAGCGGGCAATGTCCTAAGCTGCTTTCCTCTGCCTGGAGACGATGATTTGAGGGCAGAACGTTTCCTCCATAAACCCTACGTTTGGAAAACAGAAGAGGATCTTTATAAATAAAAATCTCAAAAGGAAAACACCCATTAAACAGTGAGCTGGCACAGAAAGTGCTCGCTTTAAACAAGTTTTCCCAACTTCGTTTATGGTATGAACAGACAGCAGAGACCTCCCAGCGCACTGTGGCACTGACTTCTTCCCCTACTGTCCAAGGGGAACCTGGGGCACGTGTGCTGAACGAAGGGAGAAAGTCAATGTGTTTGTATTATATAATCTACAGCCCTTTGCATATAAAACATTTATACAGTTTAACTTGAGATGTGGCTGTTAAACTGATAGCCTGTGGGACCCGCCATTATTTTGGCGCCGTTTCACTTAATTAGTAACAAATTTCTGCAAAATCTAAGTAAAAATAAGCACTTTGGAGGTCACTGAGCTTTAAGTGCAGGTCGGTATGGGGCAGCTTCTCATCCACACCTTTCAGAATCCACACCTGTGAAATACTGTTAGGGCAGGAAAAAACAGAGAGGAATTTACTCTCTGGAGCACTTGGGAGTTAAGGTCAACGCGTTGGGGAAAGGATGGTAAAAAATTAGCAGTGGTCACCTTCAGCTGTGGTTTGTTTGTGAGGCAGCTGAGCCTCATTGAAAGGCAGTTCACTCAGCTGGGGGAAGCAGTTGGAGCTGATGAGATCCCAGCAAGCAGTGGGGCTGAGCTGCTCCTACCTGAGAGGGATCCCATGTGCTGGGGGGTTCCTGTTCCCCCCTTTGTGTTCAGCAGAGGGGCTGTGTTGCACAGTCTTGATGCGATGGGTGTGTTCTGGGGTGTGCTTCTGTGCTCCGGGTGTCTCTTTGCTCCTTGGTGCAGGTAAGTACAGGATCCTGGACAGGTGTGTGCTTTATTTTTGTGTGTGATTCTTCTGGACTTTGTTACTGCATGTGATTTGTACATTAGTGAGGTTTGTTCGGGACCGCAGGTCGCTCTGCAGTCTGTGTGCTGGATGTGTGTGTGTGTAAGGCCAGCTGCGGGCCTGACCATGGGAGGAATAGCAACCAGACAGCAACCAAACCAAAGGGATAGTCTGTGAGTGTAGGTAGCAGCGTGCCCTTAGACAGAGGATTTTATTTAGCAAAGAAGGGGATAGCCTAGTGGTTAGAGCACAGACAGAAATCTTATCTTCTGCCGGCTCTGGCTGAATTGCTCCGTGTTTGGTCAGGTTACCTTAACCCCTTGGTGTCCCCGTACCCCTGCGAAGTGAAGAATTCCCCCTTGAAACAGAGATGTCCCCCGTTGGACAGCAGAGATGTCTGCATCCGTGGTGATTTCAGCTCAGAAATCCAAGGCTGACTCCGAGTTCCCGTGCAGTTACTCATTTCTTTTCAGTGCAATAACTCCGGCTTTTAAAATGAGCAAAAGCAATTAGCTCACTCCAGGGACCAATAGGTGGAAACGTGTCACTTTAAAAAATGGATTTTGGTGGTGGGGATCTCGGAGGCTTTCTGTTAGGTCAGAATATTCCTGCTGCCGGCGGCGTCTGCAGGCAGTGGGGACGCACCGTGCCCTGGGAGAGCCGGAGCGCGCTGAGCAGCGTGCGGGTGGAACGGCCCCGTAATGCAGAGCAGGAGCGAGTAACCAGAATACTGCGTGTGCACTTCTAAAGTTGGCCGGGTTAATAAAATGTGCTGATTGCTCCCCGAGGATATCAAGGGACTGCATGATATTAGTGAGGGTCACCGGTTCAGAGCTGGGGCACGGCAGAGACTGCGACAGCCGTGGTGCATCCCTGTGTGCTCTGCCTGGGTGCTGGGATGCCCAGGGAGCCTTCCTGGGGTGCAGCAGGAGGGGCACAAGTGCTGACACTGCCGTGCTGCTCCCAGCTTTGTGGGGTTCAGCTCCCTTCTCCTGTGTTACGTAGTGAGCGGCATCCATTGGAATTACAGTTGCACATCCTGCAGATCAGTCGCCTTGCTTATCCATTGGAAGCAAGATTTAATTGGAATATCGCTGTTCTTTTTTTGAGTTGGTTTGTTTCTAAGTTTCCAAGAGAAAGGAAAGGTGTAAATACACGGCTGCTGCTGAGCACGGGCTGTGGGGGTTGTGGCCGCCAATCTGTACCTTTCAGCGGGACTGAGAGCATCGCGATGTCACAGCGGTACCCACACGGTGCCCCTGGGCTGAGTCGGTGTGAGAAGGGCACGGCCCAGAGACCGCTGCCCGCACCGGGGGAGCGGAGGCCGCAGGCCCTTAACCTGTGCCAGGAGAGCTGCTGGGGCACCTGGTGTCAGTGCTCTGCCTTCAGCAAGCGGGCGTCTCCTGGCTGCGCTCCGCTGCCTCCTGCCCTGTGCACACGGGAGGGCAGCCTCTGGTCAGGCGCTTATATTTTTGCTGCCTTAGCTACCGTTATAAATTCCTCACCCTGGCCTTTCGCTTCAGATATTTTTCCTTCGGTCAGTTTTGTTACCTCCGGTTCCCTGCGGACGCGGCAGCTTCAGGCGATGAAATATGCCACAGCCTTCACAGGGAGGACGGGGACCGCTGCTGGGAATCGGTGCTGCGGGGCTGCCGGGAACAGGATGGGGGCTTTGGCCGTGTGCGAGCACCGGGACGACGGGAGCTGGGGGTGCTTGGGAGTGCCGTGGGATTTGCCTTGTGGGATCCGCACAGCACTGTGGTGCGCTCGCTCCTCCCTGCTGCCCATCAGAGTATGGGGTTGGTGTGGGTGCTGGGCAGAGGGGCCCTGGCTGGTGAGCGGGCGTGGAGCGCTGCCGGGAGCCAAGGCTCGTCCTGCTGATGTGGCCCTTTCTCCTGCAGCGGATCATAAAATATGGCTCAAATTTTCATTACGGCCTCTATTGATTATCTTTTGGGACAGATGAATTATAGGGAACATTAAATTAGAGGGGAAAAAAAAAAAAGGAAATATTTGAATGAGTTGGGGAGGTTGATGCCAGAAAGGCTGACGCACCACTGAGCCTTACCGGCATTTGCCCACAGCATGGCCTTCCCTGGTGCCCCTGGAGCTCTGCTGGGCTGTGGGCAGTGCTTGGGTTTGGGGCTGGAGCCTGCCCCGTGCTGCACATCATAAAGCAGCGCTCGGCTGCACGGAGCTGCCCTCTTTCCCTGCACCAGGAGACGCCTCGGTGCCCACATGAGCCCTGTGCAGAGCTGGCAGTGCCTACCTGCAGCACTGCTGGTACCTGCTGTGCAGGCAGGGGCTCATGTGCCAGCTGGGAAACGGGGCTGTGCTGTGAAACCATCATGTGTCAAATGGGTATCGAGTGCCTCTGGGCACAGTGTCTTTGGGACAGCCTCAGAGCCTGTTGTGGGCTTGGTCAGGGACCAAGCGCTGGGATCAGATTTTCATGGTGTTGAACCAGAGGAGGGGAGTTGTGGCTCCCTGCCTGTCCTGGCCCTCTGATTTGCAGGGTGAGCCTGAGCTGTTCCTGGTGCTCTCTGTGCTGGATGACCCTTTCCATGTTGTACAGGCCAGAGGGGTCTGTGCCCTCTGCTTGCTTCTGCACATCCCAGCAGGGAAGGTGAAACCCCATCACCCAGACTGCTGTAACGTTGTCGCCATGCTCTACTCAGCAGACAGTGGGGTGATCTCCCAACCGAAGAGCTGGGAGCACTCTTTCCCTGCAGCAGGGGTTGCCGGCACTGGAAGCGGCTGCGTGGCACCGGCCGCCCCGTGCTGCTCTCTGCAGACGCTGCTTCTGAGGAATTCTGTTTTCTTTTTGAGGGCTGAGAAGAATGCAGGCAGGGCCCTCTCGTGGGGCAAACTGCCCCAACCACGTGCCCCTGCCCGGGGGCTCACGCTGCCTGACCCCACCGTTAGGCAACGTGCGTGTGCTGCGCCGGGGCCCTTCACTTGCACGCTTCCTCGCAGCTCTGCCGATTGCACGAAGCCATCTGCAGAGCTCTGCCTTCACCTGGGCAAATGCAAAAAGGTGCTGGTGGTTTCCATGGCTGCCCGGCCCGGCTGCTGACACACCCTTTTTGTGTAAGCTGGCTCCCTGGAGTCGATTGTGTTTTGGCAAACAGCTTCATCAACTCCTCCGACAATTAAACCGAGAAGAAGTTAAGAAAACCAACAAAACCCACACGTTTCGGAGCCGGGCGGCAAACAGCTTCGAGCAGCCCCGTCCCCACGCAGGGGCTGCCCTGACCCCAGCCCCGGTGCTGCGTGGCATGGAGGTGCCCGCGCTGCCCCAGCGAGCGCCGAGGAAAAGGTCACGCTATTCACTTTTCAGAGCTGCACACATCCCTCTCTCAGGGAGGGGAGGGGAGGGGAGGCTGCACAGATGCCAGCTCTGATTAATTTAAATATTTACCAATCCCATTTTTTTTTTAATTGTGTATGTTTGCGCTCTGTTTGTGTCCCATAAAATACCTGGTGTTTTGGGCGTACCCTGGTTGCAGGGTGCATGAGATCACACTGAAAAAATGCAGTGAAAAACATTTTCGTGCCACGACACATCAAATAGGATTTTGAATTAAGGTGCTTAAGATTTCCCCCCCTCTTTTCTTTTTTCTTTATCTCTGAGGTTTGGGTGAAAGGCTTTTTCTATTTTCTTAAGTTCTTTTATTTAACTCAAGCAAAACGGCAGTGGAAATGCCTTTAATGTGTCACTGCGTCAGCCAAGGAAGGTGGCTGCAGGTGGGCACTGCTGTGGCGGTGAATGGAGCACGTACGTCTGTGGCTCAGGGACTCGTCCTGTTGGGCCGTGGGCCCTTTGCACCCTGTGCTCTGGGCAGGTGGCAGTGCCCAGCAGTGTGAGGCTGTGCCCTGCGGCCGAGCTCAGGGCAGGACCGGTTTGGACACATCGGACCTCTTTGGCACGGGGTTTTCTATGTGCTTTTGGCCACGGAGCCCTGTGCCCCTGTGGGAGGGATGTTTTATTTGTGGGTTCCAGCAATGAAAGCGCTGCTGACGTTCTCCCCACCTCTTGGTAATTGTCTCCATGCCCACTGGGTCAGAGTCTGAGCACACACAGCCGCCTCTGGGAAGACGTGGAGCTGCTCCTGGGCCAAATGGAGCATCTCCAGAGGGAGAGTGGCGCTGCCGGGACCAGGAGAGTGCCGCTCGAGGTGGGCTCGTGCTGGTGGGTTTGGACCTCTGCTGCTGCTTGGCACTGCGGAGGGGAGCAGGAGAGGGGAGAGGTTGGGATCGGTGCGTGGGGTGGGGGGACAGCAGTTGTCCCAGCTTGGGCCACGACCCACGACGTGGGACCTGTTACTTTTGAGGAATGTAGGGCAGTGGAGGAGGGATGTGTGGATGTGCATGGGGCTGTTGCTTCAGTGTCCCAGGAAAATGCCAGCATGTAGGATGGTGAGGAGCAATAATTACCCCACGCTCTTTGATCACTTATTACTTTTCTATTCCTTCTGCTTCTTGCTGTAATTGTTACAAAATCTCCTGCTTTGGGAGGGGTCCAGGACTCCAGGGCCCAATTGCATCTGCCCTGATTCAGAAAGTGGGTCATGCCGCTTGGTCTGGGAAGAAGATACTCATCTTGCTTAGCATGATATTTATTAGGAGATAGGGAAGGGAATGCAACCGCGCTGTTGCCTAGAAAATTGCTCTGGGGGGATAGAGAAGGACTTGTGAGGGCGGAGCGCAGAAAGTTGTTGTGCACGGTGTGCTGAAGCCGTGCCGTGTTCCTGTGCTCACAACGGCCGTGGTGCGGGGAGTGGGGCTGGCGTGCGTGGGGTTGTGGCTGCTGCACGGCCGTGGGCACTCTTCCTTGGAACAGGCTGCCCAGGGCAGCGGTGGAGTCCCCATCCCTGAAGGTGCGGCACTGAGGGGCACGGTTAGTGGGCATGGTGGGGATGGGTTGGTGGTTGGACTCAGTGATCTTAGCGGCCGTTTGGAACTTTGGTTCTGTGATTGTATGATTCCTTGGAGTGGAGGTGGGAGAAAACTGACATCCAAAGACTGGAGGGACTCCCTGTGGGTTCTGGAAGGAGCAGTGGATGATCTGCCCGCCTGCCCTGCTCGTGGTAGGAGAGCGCAGCTGAGCCTGCCCAGCTGGATGGGCCTGTGCTGCTGCTTGCCATGAGATCACGCTGGGGATTATCCGAAGGGAGAACTGGCAGCTCCGGTAACTCAGAGGGACGGATCCTCAACTTGTGTAAGTTGGCGTGACTTCACTGAGACCAATGAAACTGCACTGATTTTACAGTGAGTGAGGACCTGCTCCAGAACCTTCTGAAAGGTGATGGCAGAAGGCACGGAGCAGAACTCTGATGGGGTCTGTTGATGAGCGTGGGGTACTCAGTGCTGTTCTGGCAGTGGACTGTTTCCTTATGTGTTGGGTGGCCGTGGGCAAAGCCAAGGCACAGCGCAGCAAGGAACGGACCACGTCCTCGCCTACGTGGGCGGGTGGCACTGTGCTCTCTGTAGAGTGGGCTGTGCCGTCAGCATCACCAGGGGTTTGATTTCTCCCAGCTTGCTAGCGGCTGCACGGAGAATATCTGTTTCAGCCAGGTGCCCGCGCACCAGGTGACGTTCAGCCAGAAGTGGCAGCTCCCTCCCCGCTGTGCCGTGCCAGGGCTGTTTTCCCAGCTCCGTGCGTTGTTCTTGGGAGTATTATGGGATGTGCGAGAAGGTTTGTCCCCGTGTGTGCGCAGAGGAGGTTGTTTGCTGCACAGCGGGCTCAGCGCAGGGATGTGCTGAATTCCCTCCGCGCACTCACATCCGGGGTGGATCTGGACGGTGCTTTAGCAACTCCTGGTGCAGCCGTTCGGGGCCGGAAGTGAAGAAGGGATAAAATATCCAGCTGAAACTGCTGTGGGATGTAATTACCTGAGCTGGAGGTGGGCCAGGGCGGCAGGTATCGCGCATCAGCTGCCGGCGGTGTCAAAAGCAGCCGGCTCTGCAGGAGGAGCAGTGATGTGGTTGGTGCTGCCCTGGTGGCACTTGGCGTAACGGCTCTGGATCGCTGTGTTTGTGTCTGCAGTGGTTCTGTGCGTGTACTGCTGTACCTGCGGAGCGCTCGTGGGGGCTGCGGCGCTGGGATGGATGGCCCTGCGCTGGCGCTCATTCAAACACTCTGACTTTTCCATTTAAATTAAGAGGGGAAAAAAACGCTTCTTTTTTTTTTTTGTATTAAAAAAAAAAAAAAGGCAAAGAAAAAAAAAACAACAAAGGAAATTGATTTCCCAAAAATTACACTAGGCTAACATTGGAGGCCTGGCACCCATCCATCTCAGCCAGGAAACTCCAAATTAACCAGTGCGCTCCCACGGCAGCAGGAGGGGCCGGAGCTCTGCGTGCTGGGCACTGGGCCTCATGCTCCAGCACAGGGTCAGCAGCTGAGCGCAGATCTGACAGGTGATAGCGGCACCCGGTCAGGACACGTCCCAGCAGGGCATTCCCTGTGGGCTCTGCTGTGGTGGAGCAAGCGCAGGGTGATAGGGCAGGGATCCTGCGAGCTGCTGCTCAGCACACTGGAGGACTCACACCCAGCCCCAAGCTGCAAGCAAGGAGGACCAAGCTGACTTCTTCATTCCCGCTTGCACGTGGCGTGGCGTGGCATAAATCAGTGTGACTGCCGCTGTCAGATCGTGTGGATGACGGAGAGCCCTGGCCCTGAATCACGGGGAGGAGCTGGGGCAGAGGTGGCTGCAGCTGGCAGGGCTGCGGGGACTCACGCACACCTGTAGTGTGTTTCAGACCTGTGCTGTCAGCGCTGTGTGTGTGCAGGGCTGCATTGCCCTCGCTGGTTTGGAAAAGCTGAGGACGGCATCCCGGACCTGCTGTGGTGAGCAGGGATGGGGCTCCGGCCCTGATGCTGCCTGCTTGCTTCTGTTGGGAGCTTTCGCGGCTCTGGGGGACTGCAGGCAGAGGGCTTCGTGTCAGCTCTGATAGTATCTGCTTTCAGACGCTGGGGGAGGTAGGGATCTGTTAAGGCTGAAAATATTTACAGGTTTTGAAGTTGAAACGCAAACAGGAAAAGCCCTTTAAAAAGTGAGTGTAGTGGATATTCAAAACAGGGATTGCCATGGAAACGCCACAATATTTGCTTAAATTGACACAAAGGTTGCTGGTTACAGGGTGCTGACTCCTTTGGCTCCATTTTCTTTGGCCCGGCACCTATCACAGATTGATCTCACAACCCCCTTTTGTTTTGCCTCTTTTATTTTTGTCTGATGGAAACTAAAAAAAAAAAACCACAACACAAACATCACCCAAATCCTCCCGTCCAGCAGTCCCACCTCCCAGAAGAGCCCGAAGCTCCTGAGCCGCTGTCTCGTGTCGGAGCTCCGGCATGGTTTGGGTTTGGAAGTAAGGTAAAAGTTCTCGTTCTTTCAATCTGTGTATTTATCCATTTCCTCCAGTGCAGGAAACGAAAGGGAAGTGTCTGAACTGTGTAGGGAGAGTGGGGACAGGGGTGAAACCTATTGCAGCGGTGGAAACGCGCTTCCGAGGAGAGTAGGAAGAGGGACTTCTGTTGGCTGCCATTTGGGCCGAAATCTGTGAGATTTTGTTTGGTTCCCAACTGTGCCTCGCGTTTGCCAAGTGACCTTTGACAAGTCACTTAATTAGCGTGTACCTCGCTAAACTGGAAATAATAATTCTTCCTTTGTCTGGTGTGGTTCTGTCTGTACCGTGCTCGGGGCCGGAGAGCCGAGTTCCGTGGTGGGGCTGAGCTCTGTGCTGCCCACGGCTGTAACGCGAGCGCCGATCCCCCACGAGGAGCGATGCGTCGCAGTCTCACGTGTGCCGCGATGCTGGGCTGGCTGGGGGAAGCTTTCAGTAAGTGGCTTAGCACTGCGGGCTGCTGCTGCTGCTGCCTGACCTGGATTTGTCTCTGGGAGAAAGTTGGAGCGCGTGGCCCACCGGGTGGTCCCCCGATGGTCACCCAGGGGCCGGTGCCTTGGTCTCCGAGCTGCCGGCAGCGCGCTGGGGATGGGCACTGGGATGCGACGTTGGGCAGGGTGTGCAACGCCTTGCTTTGCTGGGTGCTGCGAGCAGCCGAGGGCTGAGATCTGTGGGTGGCTGTGGCATTTGAGGGCAGCGTCATTGCTTGTGCTCGTGATTCACCTGAGCTCTGGTGCTGCTCGGTAGGGAATATTCATTTCCTTTTTGAATCTCTCCTCAGGGCAAAGAGACTTCACCAAGTGAAGAGAAGCCATCAAATTCCTTGTCTTCACCTGAGACTGCCTCCAAAACAAAGATCCTGACTTCTCTCCCCACTTTGTACACTGGAATGGACCTTGAAGCCTGTGACTTCCCAATGCAAGGTACTGACTTGTGATCGATCTCTCTTCTCTGAAGTAGAGCTAGAGTGGTTTTTGCTCTCCAGAGCCTCCACTCGAGTCCCTGGGAAACCTCTGGCCTTTGAAGTTTGGAAGAAATACTGAAAGTCAGTATTTGGGTCAGAGGTGTATGATGGGTGGGGTTGGTTTGGCTTGAGCTGGCTTACAAGTGGCCCCTGGCCTCGCTGCTCGCTTCTGCATGGATATAGGGACCCTCCTGACACAGCAACACACTGGTCCCAGTAACTGCCTCCCTTAGCCAGCCCCTTCCAAATGAGCTGGTGGTGGTGGTAACAGCTAGCTGAGCGGGTTGCCACGGGAGTCCCCTGGGTAAGTATTGTGTGGGACAGTTTCTGATTGACTTGTCACACGGAAGAAGAGGAGTTTGAGGACGTCTGTGGTCACGGTGGGAAACTCAGAAGAGTTTTGTGGGGGTGGAACTTTGTTTCTAAAAGCTTTTTTTACTTTCTTTACCGCTTGGCTCCCTTTGCAGCTTCTCTACAAAGACAGGTATGGCAAAGCATGGCTTGGACAAAGCAGCTATAGGATAACAATAGAGAATAATGTAACCTTTCCCAATGCTTTGAGGGTCTGGGAGATATCTGGTGGCACTGCCATGCTGCTGCAGATGGAAGGGGCTGAGAATCCTGGCACTGCCTGGGCTGTGTATGATGTTGGGTCTGATCTAGGTGATCTTTAAGATTGCTTATAACCCAAAGCGTTCTGTGATCTCTAGGGTTGTAGTAATATTAGGGGCTGTCTCCGTGCTGTGTCCATTATGGATGGTGGTGTCTGAGTGAAGATGTTCGACTTGAAGTGACTGTGGAGAATGTGTATCATTGTGTTCCTCTGGTTTTGCTGCTGTGCCATAAATGATAACTGAGCAGTGCAGTGTGTCCAGAGCTGCTGTGAGTCACGGATAAGGCTGAGACCTGGGCTGGAAGGATCAGGATGGAGGAGCAGCGTTGGCTGAGCAGGAAGGAAGAGGAGAAAAGTCACGGGGCTGAGATGTTGACCTGGGCCTTCACTATCCCTGTCCATCCTGTATGCGACACGGGGGAATTTACTCATGTTCTGAGTGTCCTATCATAAAGAGCAACAGCCATGATCCTCTAAGGCTCAGCAGGGCTTAGTGCTTGCCACGTGCTCAGAGCCTACGGAACTGAGTGCTTTCAGCTAAACCTGCCAGTAAATAAAGTGTGCCGCAGGATGGGATATGGGCGAGTTGTGCCTTTCCACACCTTCCTTGTGCTGAAACTCCTCCAGGGTCTGGCATGCTTTATTTGGACAGCTTGATTTTGAACTATTAATGTAGGGAACTCTGGCTTTTATCCCTCTGTGAGCCACTCTAGTGCTTGTCCCCTTTTAGAGCAGTGGCATGTGTCCTGCCAGGCCTCCAGCGCGAGAGGAGCTTCCCAGATTGGAGCTCTGCCCAAGGGGATGGGGTGCTGGACTGTGAGGATCCTTGACGTTTTAAGAAATAAGATACAAATCCTCAGATTTGAGTGCAGCACGTGAGTTTTCTGTTATACACCCCTATGTGACCCTTCAGAGAGACCCCATGGGCAGGAGGGAGAGGGGAAAAGCTGATGAAGAAGCTGTTGTGTGGGCTTGGGTCCATTTTTCTGTCAGAGGGAGCTTGTCCTGTGACCTTCCTTGCTTCTTTCTGCTGGTATAGCTCGTGGTATTGAGAGCTCTGGGATGAACAGCACCTCTGAGACAAGAGGCAGGAGCAGGACGCAATATCAGGAATTCCTAAAGTGATCCTTAAGATTTGGGTTCCTGTAGATCAGTGATCCACGGTGATGTTTGCCTTCTCCTGACAGCTACTGGATGCTTTGTCTGTACGCAATTGTGTCCTTCAGGGTCTGCTTTCTGGGAGACAGCGGCTCATTAAAGGCAACAGAAATGTTTCCCTGAACTCCAGCTGTTTCATGAGGTTCCCCTAGTTCTGCGGGCATCACTGCAGTGAAGGGAGATGCTCTGAGCCTCTCAGGCATGTGGCTTTGTGATCGCTCGTGCTCTGGACCAGAAATCCCTGTGTTCCGTTCTTCAGCCCTGGAGCAAGTTGCATGGCTTCTACTTTCAAAACAAGCTCAATTGACTTTGGGCTATGGAGGCTGTGTGCATGTTCTCCAGAGCCCATCCCTAGGCTGTGCTTGCTGTTTCACTTTCTGTTTATAAGCACAC
Organism: Aquila spilogaster; assembly: GCA_024606505.1. Taxonomy (NCBI): domain Eukaryota; kingdom Metazoa; phylum Chordata; class Aves; order Accipitriformes; family Accipitridae; genus Aquila; species Aquila spilogaster. Next base: position 3,613 of record JANHGO010007298.1, on the reverse strand, counting down.
ATTGGCTGCTCAGTCCTACAGCTGGAAGGGTTGGTAGGAGTTTTTTCTTGTTCACTTGATGGAGTAGCCTTATATGCGGAATAAAAACAGTAGATAGGTCCATGGAAAAAATGATTAGAAATACCAGTTTGAATTTGCAGAGTGTTTTCCTGTGCTTCGATCTGGTAGCCGACGTAAATGTGGGGGTTAGCTCGGGCTCAGGGTGTTGCTGTGCTGGGACCTGGGAGGTGGGAGCGCTGCCTTCCTCGGAGCTGGGCTGGGGAATACGAAACAGCCTTGCAAAATCGTTGTGGAAATTTACCTGCCTGTGTATGAAATCAGCTTGCCTGCCTTTGCCAGGAGGAGTTTAGCTTGCCCATTAAAATATACATCTATTTATGTATTACTTGTTCTGTGAGAGAGAATTTTCCCAGGCAGTTACAAAACTCAGTCTAGACTGCAACGTGTGGCATCTGGTGGTAACATGCCACGTCCCTGTATCTGAACGCACTATCTGCTGTAGCGCTCTGCCTGGGAGTTGGGTTGCCCAGATCTGGGTTGTGGTGAGGTGCCATCCGAAGAGCCTGACCTGGGTTCTGTCCGTGGCAGTGTGACCGCTGCTGTGCCCATCCTGCGGAGCTGGGTGGCCGTTCCCGCTGCTGGGCTGCCACGGGCCGTGGGCTGCGGTTCCTGGGCAGAGCGCTTCAGTGAGGTGGAGAGGGAGGATGCTCAAAGCCTGTCTGGGCTAAGAGCGGGGTTGTCACATCCATCTGCTCAGGCCCTGACGAGCAGCTGATCCATATTGTTAACATATTGCCTGCCATATGGGCTAGCTCAGCTCTCCAGGAACGCTTGGGAGACCTGACCTCTAGTGTGACAAGATGTGAGCGTGAAGGACGGGTTGACAACAGCCCTTGGGTCTCGGAGTGTGAAACCGCGCTTCAGCCACTTCCGCTGCCTCTCCCTGCGCACGCTCTGCTGTGCCTCTCTCTCTCTGCTCTCTCCGAGGGTTTTCTCCTCCCTCCCTGTTTTCCGCATCCCTGGTCTGCACTAGATCAATGACCTTCACTCGTAACCAGACTGGACAGTTCTGACTCTCTCCCCCGGGCCTTCGATCAGATGTTTGGTTGGCGGCTGCAGGAAGCGGAACGGGGGAAGTGGAAGGAGGACAGTGTGCCCATGGGGCCGTCCTGGCCACGGGATGGAGGACTGATCCCGGTGCTCCTTAGCTCACTGCTCTGTGGGGTGATGGTGAGCCTGGTGCAGCCTCCCGATGGAGGGCTGGATCACACACGGGCATCTGTGTGAGTTGGAAATGCCCAGAGGTTGAGGGCAGGGCCTGGGTTTGCACTTCCAGCAGTGCACACACGAAGGGCGATGGTTGACTGCGTGGTGTGGGAGGTGAGGAGGTCCTGCAGCAAGGAGCCAGCTGGGCAGGGCCGTCCTGCGGCTGGAGGAGCTCACGTGTGTGGGTGCATGCAGCGGCTTAGCCCTAAAGAAGCCCAGTGCTTAAGTGAGGGCTGGCAGCCTGTCACACAGCAGGCCATGCTGCCCCAAAAACGCAGATGGAAAATAGATGCTCGGTGCCAGAGGAGATGGGACTCAGCCAGGTCTTCCTGCATTCCGGCTTTGCTTTCGTTGCCACCTCTGGTCATTCTCCAGCTCTGTGGTGTTCTGGTGTCCTGGAGCTGTTGCTGATGAAGATGGCCATCTCATTCTCAAGGCTCCTTGCCTTCACACCCTAACTTTAGGGAGATTGAATAATGGTGCTATGAAAGCAAGCGTGAGTTTTGATTCATTGGAGTCAAGATTTCAGCTTTGGTTCCTCAGAAGGATCGTGGTGTTCTCGGTCTCTTACCCGTTGGCTCAGTCGTACCTGTGGGTGCGACTTGTTGCCTTGTCCCCCAGGAAGGAGTTGCCTTAACCACCTGTTCTGTGGAAGTTGGTATCTTCAAAAAGCTGTGACTTCACCCTGCTGCTCTTCATGCAGGTTTTAGATGTCTTAGGTGCTTTTATCACTCTCCTTCCTCATCTGCCTGCCGTCGCAATGAGCGTTAATAGTGTTTATTTGTAGAGAGGAGCCCACTGAGGTATTGCAAAACAAAAACACAGTGATGAGTCTTGGTTTATTTACTCAAGCGTCAGTGATATAACAAACCTGATTTTATGCTAATAATGACTCAGAAGCAGAGCTGGGAGGAGAAGCCAGATCTCCTGATTCCTTTTAACCATCTGACAGCGTTTCTTCCTACCCTTGCCAGATCCCACAGCAGTTCTCAGCTGGGCTGCGGGCAGATATTTTTGGGCACCTCGATGAGACGGCCAGATCAGAGATTGCTGGCTCTCAGGGCTCTGCTTTCAGGGCCGTGTTTGGCTCTGTAGGGATTTGGGCCCATCACCTGCCCAGCGTGAGCCAAAGGGACACTGACCTGCCGGGATTCCTCAGGGTTGGAAAGCACTTGGAGCAGTCAGCACATGATGCACATGAGTGTGTGAGGGAAATGTGTGTTCAGAATGTCCTTCTTGGAAATCTGTTGATAAAATGTGGGGAAAAAAAATGTGAAAAATGAACAAATAGTGTCAAATGAATGGGATGTGTTCTCTGATGTCTTCCACAGGGGCTCATTCCAGTGCTGCTGCTCAGCCCATGGGGCAGGGCTGCAGGTGAGGCTTATCTCACTGCTTGAGTTGAATATGGAAAGGCTGTTTTAGCATATTGCCTCTGACAAATTATGTATTAATGCTGGGGCTTTTTTTGTTGTTGTTGCTGCAGTTATATATTAACCATTAAGAGCCACAGGTAAGCCATCTGCTGATGTAAAGCAGCAGAGCTGCATTTCCAGCCAGCAGGAGGATCCTGATTTCTGCCAGGGCGGTTTATGATCTGTCCCAGTGTCTTTCTTGGGATTCTTGCTGACTTTGTCTTAGCTGTACGTTAATAGAAGGTACACGAGAAAAGAGGAGAGGACAAACTAAGGTGAGTTTGAAAGTAAAATGAGCAAACAGTATTGCTAGCCTTGTCCTTCCAGAAGTCAAAAGCTACTCCCTTCCTCCCCTAATTGTAAGACTTAGTAATACTGAGATTTCTGTGTGTTTGGGATGTGCTGAGATCACATTTCAGGTTGCCGTGCCCTGCTAAGTGGGGCAGCGGGGCTGAGCATTTGTGCATATATTGCATGAGACAGAAGTCTTACGGAACTTGCAAGATCTCAGGGTTTAAGAAAACCACTGAGCACTGCAAGATTGGCGAGAGGTGGCCCATGGAAGCAGTTCGTATGTCTTCTCCTCTTCTGCCCGCTCCTTGCTCGTTCCCCTGTGCTGCTCTTTATGGGTTCACCCAGAAAGGAGATTTTTCTTTCCCTTGTTTGCTTCACTCCATTACTCCCATCTGTTCCTCCAGGCCGTCAGTCCCTTTGTTTTTTGGAGTCCTGCAGATTTGGGCTCTCTGGGATGCTCTTCTGGACAGGGCTGTGTGGAAGGAGGTCTGATTCGCAGGGCTGGGGGCAGCGTGCCTCTTCAAATTAATCAGAGTTTTCTCCTCCAGAAATGCTAATGGGGGAAAAGCAATTAAAGCAGCCTGTTTTTTATTAAGTAATCTGTGTTAAGAGCTTGTAATGAAGTTTAGTGCCGTTGT